>WNGS01003388.1:19303047-19335375 GCA_020271785.1 Procambarus virginalis | reverse complement strand
GAAAATGCAAAGATGATAAAGTTAATCCAAGGCCATTAGAACTCCTTGTAGCAAAATAACATACGTCAATTTACATTATCAAGAAAGGTATGCAAGAGGGAAATGTAACCCAAGTGCAGAAATGGACTGAAACGATTAACAAGGAGAATATAAAATAGGAGCTAGAACTACTAATCAAAAATGGCATGAAATAACGAGGTCAATTGAAAAGTATATTTCAGAAGAAGTATGCTATAGTATTTGGTGGAATGGGTTGCAGAACTGGGAGCAAATACTAAATAACATGTTAATATAATAAGTGTTCTTTAAATTAGTATTTATCAGATGTTCAGGCAAATGTCCTGTAGCACTGGGGCCTACATACGCTGCTCAACTGATGTACCAGAGTCAATCCCAGGGCGTGACATGGTTGGGATACCTTTCGTTTCACGAAGCCTTGTTCACTAGCAGTAAATAAGTACCGGGATATAAGGTATTGTTGTGAATTGCATCTTGGAAAAAATAGTGACAGTGTAGTTTGCCTAGTGGGACCTGGAGATGTTATATTGAGATGATTCGGGCCTTTTTAGTGTCCCCTGGCCCGGTCCTACCAGGCCTCTACCCCCAGGAAGCAGCCCGTGACGCTGACTAACACCCAGGTACCTATTTTACTGCTAGGTAACAGGGCATAGGGTGAAAGAAACTCTGCCCATTGTTTCTCGGCGGCCCTGGGACGAACCCAAGACCACAGGATCACAAGTCCAGCGTGCTGTCCGCTTGGCCGACCGGCTCTCCCACCTTGACAAGCCCAAGCATTGTCTTCCTGTCCTCAACAACAAATTACTGTATATTTATACCCCCTTTGCAAAGAATGAAGCAGCCAAGGTAAAAGAATGGGTGGATAATACCAAATTTTCATATTGCTGTCAGTAGTTCAATTTTAAAGAACTTTCACCTTTTCAAAAATGTCTAGAGGTACCATAGCTGTGGGTAAACTCTGGGTGACTTTTAGTGGCATCTATGGAGGACCAGCGAGGTCACACACAGCTGTCTTGCACTGTCCACTTAAATCAGTTTTATGATCTTACACAATTTTACGCCATTCCTATACAAACAAAAGTGGCCACTAAGCTATCCTGCTCGATAGCAAAGTGATTGATGAAATTGTTGTTAGTTTCAAATTGATAAAATGTTCTCCTCAAAATATCACATGATAATGTTAACTATACATATTTACTATTAGGCTACATGCTTTATCAATAGCAACAATACAACATTTCTAAAATGCAAGTACTGTACAGTATTTCAATTTTCAATTAAATAGACGAGGTATACTCCACTACTGAAATGACCAAACAGAAGAAGGATGAGGGAGAAATCCTCCATCACAACAAACACCATGAGCATCTCAATCCCGACAAAGGGACGCTAACTTTATTACTATATACAATACTAAGTAAACACTTAACAATACTTTCACTACAGTATCTTGCAAGTCATTTTCTGAAATGTGTTCCGAGGCTGGCATATTAATCTCATATTTGTTAAGAAACGAGGAAATTGCGGACTTTGTGAAACCCATTAGGGGTTACAATTGTGAAAATTTAAATGGTACTGCTACTGTACTGTACATGCATGACTGTAATGCACCACACTTTAAAGATCTGAAATTCATCCTCTCAAGCTTGTGATTGAGAAAGTATAATAATAAAGAAGGCTATTTCGAAATAATGCATAGGGAGTCCAGGGAGGATAAGTAAGAAGCTGAAGCACAGATAGCTTGAAAAGTGGTACACTAGCCAGAATCTAGAGTACAGTTGAACACACTACAAGTTGCTGCATATAACAAGTTATATACTGCAAATTATTATAATTATGAATATAAAGTTGATTTATATTTACTATGTTCAGTACAGTAGTATATTGAACCGTAATTCCAAAGCATGTTTCCAATAGGACGAGTAAAGGTTGGGTATGAAAAGATGGAAATGGTACTCCTACCCACAACCACCAACTATTGCAGTCTAACCTTAAAAAACTGAAACCATGTTCTAGAAAAGTGGGGGTGGCATACCGTTTTGACAGCATGCACCTATACTGGCAATAAATATTCTTCTAAAATATGATCTCGCATGCCCTTCTGGGCAGATTAGAAACTTGCCAGATTATAATTTTATTATAATTTATTATTGATTTAGTAGATTTGTCCTTTTTTTTAAATGTAGAGCACAAAATACTGTGAAAGGCACTTACAAAAGACTGTTTAGGTACCATACCTTCTAAATTGTGTAAAAGGACACGACTTTAGGCAGTTTTGTACATTAAACCTAATAATTTATCGACGAGGTACAATGAATGAATAGTAATATTACTAATGACTTTAAAGGAAGATCCTGTTACTTATTCACAGGAGATTGCAATAAAGGAACGGCATTTGAGAAAGCTTGTCAAAAAAATTAATTAAGAATATGATTTAATAAGAAAAAAAAAATAGTATTTTGCTTTACAAAGAAGAAGAAATGTGTGTGTGAAATTATAAGCTTTGGTTCATACTATCAATTCATTAATGTTTTGGGCATGCATGCCATAGGTTCACCACATGTAGAAAATCTGTTCAATCCTTATTCTAAATTCTATATGGCTTTCACCATTTAAACCTATTTGATGTGGAGCCACACTTGAACTCAACCTGGGCTGTAGAACTCTGGAAGCAATGGTCACAATACCGAAATGACACAGAACGATAATAGGAGATTAGACATAGCCGAAGCACTACAGATTGACCACACTTGTACAATTGTAGAGTGATGGTCTCACTTCATGTAGGTCGGCATTCAATCCCTGACCGTCTAAGTGGTTGGGCACCATTCCTTTCCTTCGTCCCATCCAAATCCTTATCCTGACCTGTTCCAAGTGCTATATAGTTGTAAAGACTTGGTGCTTTCCCTTGATAATTCCCTTCCCTTGTCCAATTTTAATTCTTGGGCTGCACCCCATTTATAGAAGACAATGCTCTGGTGTGCGGGTGGAAGGAAGTAAATAAGTTTTCCTTCTAATATTGTTAAATACATTTCCTGATCATGGGAAAATTTAATTATTTTTACTTGCTTTGGCAGTAGTCAAGCAAGGATATTTCATGATGTCACGATTCAATCGCAATAGGCCAGACATGGGGCAGGAGTTGCTGCAAAGATATTTTTACTTATCTCAATGTTCGATTTGTTTTCTGTCTTTTTTTCCCCGGTAATAATATTCAATAGTGTCATTCGAGAAATTTATATAATAAAATATGCAGAACATCAGAATTCTCAAATATATTGTGTCACTAATATGTGCACCATTTTATATTCATAGAACAAAGAACATACAGTACTTGTTTTGCTGATAGTACACCATATACACATTATAATTATATACATTTTTATGAACTATACTAAACAGTTCTGGTGGGTCTGGTAATTTTGTAAAACAAGCACAGCATAGCACACGCTAGTCAGCTGTTGACAATACTCGACACAGCAAAATGCCTCCCAATATACTACTGCTCATTGTTAACTCTAGCCACAACACTGCTACTAGGATCAGAATCCTGGTCACTAAATCCTGAATATGAATAATTTTCCAGTTATTTTCTAAAGGAACACTAGGTCCCATTTCCTGATGTGTAAATGCACCAAACTGTGTACTGTGAATGTCTGCCTTGTGCATCATAACCAGCTCTGGGTTCACCGATATCTGAACCTAGTATATAGTTTTTATCGCAGTCAGAATTTTCCATGACATTATCATTAAATAATAACAGTTATTTATCTCATTAGTTTGAAGTGATGGTGTGAGTACAAGCTGCATGGCACTGCTGTGAGGTGCTGTTGCATGCACTGCTCACGATCGCCCCCCTCAATACAGAGGCCGTCCCACCCTGGAGAGTGGCCCACCTCTCCCCCTCCCCTTCTTTCTCTCCACTTGTCCCCTCTCCCCCTCTCAGAAAAATCACAAAGCACTTGGAGCAAAGTGCTCCAATCACCCGAAGAGGATTTAAGGTGCCCCATTTTATTCAAACTCCACACCTATTCTAGTGGGAAATCATTTGACACTAGAGACTTCATGTCAATAATTTGCCATATTTGGGCAAATATCCTAAATCCTTTCATTTCTTTCTAGGGGCCTTAGTAAAAAGATTGGGACCATGTCTGTGTATCACCAACCAGTGACTGAACATGCCGGGCAGCCATGCTATGAACATTGAACTTAACAATAACAAACTAGTGATATTCATGTGTATATTTGCATGCAAAATGTGTGCTATGTGCAATTATAGGATTTAAGCATATATATATATATATATATATATATATATATATATATATATATATATATATATATATATATATATATATATATATATATATATATATATATATATATATATATATATATACACACATTTCTGTACATACTGTACCTAATTCCAGTTATACATATTGAATACTACTATTGACACAACATATGAGCATGAAAAAATTAAATAAGGCGAGAAAAAAAATTAATGGACCAAGTCCCGTTCAGCACCTTCTCCGACAGGTGAACAATATAACTAAACCATGAAAGGTGGAGATTTTTCACAGATTTTTGTAGTTCTGGTACTTTCTGGATGCTAATTAACAAATTTTTATATATTTTTTTAACAATTTTGTCCCATGCACGACAGACAATGCATCAAAATAGCCTGCACATCTAGAGGTTAAACAAGTCTACAGGGCACTAATATTTTAGATTTGACTTCATGAAAAATGCAGCAAAGGGGGTTGGTGGGGAGGAGGAGGGGGGTGTTAGATGCTGACATTTCTTAGTGTGGCACTGCAGCTAACCCTGACTGGCCTATTACAATCCCCCACATGTGAAAGTTGAGTGAGGCTAGCTACAAACATCTATCTGGCCACCACCCTTGAACAGACAAAAATTCTCAAATAGACAGACTGAATACAATACTGTATTACTATGTCAGCAGCATCTCGTTACTTAAAGTACAGTACTGTACAGTATTCCCGACTCCATTTTAATGAGGCTAAACAAATTGTTCAATTTTCATTTGTGGAGTTTTCTTTTTCAAGAAAAATTTAATGTTGTATCATACCTAATAATGTAAAATGTACAGAAAAAATTAACCTGCAGTAAAAATAATTACCGACCAGCCTACCCAGTATTTCTTGGGGCTAGCAACTGTAAACACAACATTAATCAAATTTTCCACATGCATAATTAGGAAACCTTTGCATTTAATTGCTCAACAATTACACTGAAGTCCATGCCTGCATATGACATGATATATGCCACAATAAGGCCCAGTCTCTGAATTATAGTAATTATTATTGCAGCAGCTAAATAGGGTTGCAGGGTGAATTCTGAAATAAATGTATGGTAATTATAATGCATTTAAATAAAAACTTAAAAAAGATTCATAATGAGGTCCTTTACCTATACTGTGGTTTGTTATGCTTCCTAGAGCATCTTTCACTGTGCCGGCAAGCCCCAGTTTTGATATAGAAGGAGCAGTTTACTTTATCCTTTTCTGTGCCATAGATGGAAGCCAGGTACTCTGCACCTGACATAGACATCTTGCCTGGTCACTGTAAACAAAAAATACATATATATAAAACTAATATACAGTACAGTGTATATGTATATGTTGTGTACTCACTTAATTGTGCATGTATACAGTATATGTATGTATACAGTACTGTATATGTGTGTGTGTATATATATAATGTTTATTTGTATATACATGTGTACATATTGGTTTCACACTGCATCCGTGGTTCCTGCCCGCCATCTGAGGAGCTGGAGGAACTCTACAACCTGTGACAAGTAGCCATGTACCTTGCATGTAACCAATGTTATAACCCTTTTTGTGTAACAAAATTTTTAATAAAATAAAATGACAAAATACAAAAATATAGGGGGTGGTGGGCGAAGACGATATGCAAGTGTACGCGGGCGCCCCACATGGTTCCCCTGCATGCTGCATATCGTTGTCTTCAAGGTCGAGGGTCCCTACAAACGCAACCAGAGGTGGTACCTATGTATATTTTATTACTGTATAATAATTACATGTTATTTTTTGTTTTTGTTTTTAAATGTACTGAAATTCTATAAACAAATTATAAATGTACAACTTAATCATGAATGATTTTTAATGTGAAATCAATTGATAACCCAAACCTAATTTGTCCTAGGCCTAAATAAGATATCTTGCTGCCTTCTTTTCATAATTACTTACAAGACCAAGTAAGATTTAGATTTGGTTCTTGCCCCTGTTCTCATGCCCTCTACAAAATTAATGGTATAAACCAATTTTTCTCGCTGCGTGCTGTCCGCTCAGCCGACAGCGGTCGGCTCGGACAGCACGCGCAGGACTTGTGATCCTGTGGTTCTGGGTTTGATCCCAGGTGCCGGCGAGAAACAATGGGCAGTTTCTTTCACCCTATGCCCCTGTTACCTAGCAGTAAAATAGGTACCTCGGTGTTAGTCAGCTGTCACGGGCTGCTTCCTGGGGGTGGAGGCCTGGTTGAGGACCGGGCCGCAGGGACACAAAAAAAAAAGCCTTGAAATCATCTCAAGATAATCTCAAGAAGGCCTAGTTGAGGTTAATTCATACATCCTATTTCCTATTGTTAACTGCCTCAAATGTGTTTGAATAAAAAGATATTAACTTGAAGTAGGGATGAACCCTTGTAAAACTTCCCCCCCAGAATAAAACTCAGAACAGTTGCCTAACTCCAGGAAGGGCTACCTATGTACTGCCATGGGAAAACACACACATTAAGTACGTGTAAATACCATCTTGGTTTACTAGTGTACTATTTGTACACTAGTATTTAGTGTACTCTGCCCGAAACGCTTTCCGTAATAGTGGCTTTAGGCACTGTATGTGCCAGCTCTATCTATAAATCTATCAATTTTTGTATCACCTCCTGTATGTATATACTTTACCTGAATAAACATTTGAATTTGAATTTTTTTTTTTAATTTGGATATCAATTTGTATTTTATATTGAAAGACTAATGAAAACCATACACCAACAGCCTACAATAAGTTCAATTACTGTACCTGGCATTTCTACAGAAACACTTTTAGCTAAATTATCCTAACTTAGTCCTGGACAGACTCTTGACATAGACCAACAAGCTACCTGTCACCGTCACCATATCTACCAGAGGTAGATGCTCATATACCAGTCTACCAGGTGACACGAGTCTTACCCAAGGGGGCACTTTGGCACGTCTTGGTGGGCCAATCGTGCCCTGGAGCCAGGAATTAAGACCCAGAAATAGGTAGAGGGGGAAGATCTTGGGGGGCCAATCGTTCCCTCCAGTAATTAGGACCCAGAAATAGGTAGAGGGGGAGGAAGATCTTGCCCCAAGACTCGTGTGTCTTAAGGCTCCCCCGCGACGGCCTGGCTTGTCCTCCCGCCCACACGCCCCTACACACACACAAACATCCCTCTACGCACGCCCACAACCTTCCCGTGGTAGAGTTTGGGGCGTCAAGTCGTACCTAGTGCGTCCGTGGCGAAGAATGTGACATAAAACCCGCCGAGTGTGAGCACAGTGGAGGAGTCGGCGTCGGTGGTGGCGCTCTCCCTCGCCCTCTCCCACAACACTGCTCGCCTCCTCTCCTTACTCTCCCTCTTTATTCACACGTCTCCACCACACTTCTCTCTCTTGTAATTCAATCAACAATTCCAGTTAAGTCAAATTAAATTCCATAATGCCAATAAAATAATCAAATCATGTATATATTTTGTAGTGTGACTTAGCTCAAATAGGGATTATATATATAATACATGAAATATACCGCCTGTAATACCAACCCGAGTTTAATTATATTTATTAAAGTCATTTTGTCGAGTTTATAAGATTAAAATATGGCAGCATGTAATGGAGATGAGAGGCGGGTAGAGGGACCATGAGGGAGTGTGAGTGTGGTGGCCAGCCATCATGAAGACCCACGTCAACACCAAAACAATTCCCAATAAAAGGAAGTGGAAGCCTAAATCCAATAAAACCAAGCAACTGCAGCCTCAGAACAGGAAAAATAAGTTGCACATCAAGTTTGATATAGAAGACAGGAGGTTGGTAGAGCCAGGCTGACACACACACACACACACACACGAGGCTGCCTTCGCCCTCCACTTATTTACTTACAAAAAGCTACTGTTTTATTTGTTTTGTTGTAGTCAAATTGCTATGGGGAGTTCTAGTTCAGCCACAAAGCTAATTGAATATCTAGTTATGTCCAATCACTAGTCAAAATCAGTCAAAACTTTATTCATAAATGCCTATGAATGCCTATTCATAAATGACTATGAATTCAGGTACTGTACCTGAATTTACCTGAGAGCCACTAACACTAGTGGCCTCGACGAGGACAGGAAGCCAGCGACTTGTCAAAGGTTTCCACGTTTGTCCTGATGAGTTTTTCAATTAAAATTCAACAGTGTTTTGGCATTTACAGCATCTGCGGGTAGGGGGTTCCATGGGGTTATAACCCTGTGAGTGAAACAGCATCTGTTCTCAGTCTCCTACATTGTGGCTTGTTGAGCTTGAAACCTTTACTCCTTGTTTGTGCTGTCTGGATCAGTCTCCTCCAAACTGTCCTGTATTTTAAAAGTTTTGACGAGGTCAGCGCCGCCATGTCTGGTTTACAGTGTTGTTGGCCCTGTGACCCTCAACCGTTCCTGGGTTGAGAGCTGACTTAGTACAGGAGAATGTCATAATAATAATATAGCATATAATCATTATAATTATATATTGTATAATCTGCATTTATATTTAGATTTAGAATCTTTATTTATCAGTGATTTATAGAAATCATTAGTTACAGCTGGAGTGAGCAGGTGTACAGCCATAGAAATAACTTACAGATTAGGGCAGCGACAGAATTAGCCAATGTGCATCTTGCTGAACTGGTCTTCAGTAAGGAGAGCAAACTGGAGTCAGTGTCCCCCCAAAATAACAAAACTGCCATTCAGCAAAACTAGACCGCCTAGCTGTGTGGCACACCTGGCACCACCGGACCATCCACAGTATGGCATGTGCCAGTCACCCACACAACCCACAGGATAGCTACCATAGCATAGCAAAAGCCAATTGCCTTTTACTTCCAGAAGGTACACAGGAGCTTGCAGGCGATGAGTCACAATAACGTGGCTAAAGTATGTTGACCAGACCACACACTAGAAGGTGAAGGGACGACGATGTTTCGGTCCGTCCTGGACCATTCTCAAGTCGATTGTGAGAATGTGAACAATTGACTTGAAAATGGTCCAGGACGGACCAAAACGTCATCGTCCCTTCACCTTCTAGTGTGTGGTCTGGTCGACACACAGGAGCTTATAAAACTTGTCAAATCCTGGCACCTCTCGGCCAAACCATCTTCGAGCCGCTACTCAACACTCAAAGATTAAGCCAGGAAATGCCAGAAAATCAGTAGCCTTCCTTGTGACCCAAGGTAATATGTGCTCCAGGTGTTGTATCAATCTGGGCATTGACCTCTGCTTCCTGCTCAACCTGGAGGTCCTCAGCAATGTGTTAAAATTGTTGGTTGTTGGTTACTGATATTGATATAAGGCACTCTTTAATTATCTGGATTCAAATGATGCTGATATATTTTCTGGGTCAGAGAAGTTAATAGATTTTTTATTTTTCCCTGGTTTGTCTGGCATAAAAAGGGTTGTTTTTGGCCTGTCAGAGAGGGGCTGGGTTTTTGCAGGTTTCTGGATTGCTTTTTGTTTGCTTATGTCCAACTGTCAACTCTATGACCTCTCAAGGATTCAAACCTGGTCTGCCAGGTTACCATTCACCCTCCCTCCCTTTGGCAATTCAGTACTATAACCACTATAATATATATATATATATATACAGTATATCATATGGGGTCACCTGATGCTGATAAATAACATTGCAGTGTGTCGTCTGTGGATGGTAGTATCTGGGGATGCCTCACAGCAGGATTTCCATGTGTCTGTAGCTCTGTACCTTTGTTTTCCCTTGTTCATGTACCACACATTCCAAATAATGTCTTCTTCCCCTGTAATCATGTCTTTCCTAACTTTGTCTTTCAGTTAGGTGAGATTTAATTCCCCTAGTCTTGCTTCATAATGCATCTGTCTGGGAAGGAATAGGTGATTGGTCACCAGTCCATAACTGTTCACCCATGTACACTCAGCAGTGCAGGCGAAGAGTCACAATAACGTGGCTGAAGTATGTTGATCAGACCACACACTAGAAGTTGAAGGGACGACGACGTTTCGGTCCGTACCTGGACCATTCTCAAGTCGCTTGTCGCAGTAATAGGCACTCAGCAGTAATAGGGACCTGGTTATAAACCAGATGAAAGATTGTGTTCCAGTGAAAAAACTAGTAGGGTGGGAGAGTGTCAGACATCATCTAATGGCATCAGCTGAAATCTTGCTGATACTGATTCTACAGAAATAGATTAGTACAATCTACTCAATGAAACACTACTCAGTATGCTACCTATTTTAAACACACTGATATCATTTTACCCTGAATTCCTTGCACCTCTCTCTACATATTCTAAAAGATGCCAGTCTGGGAATACTGTACATTTCTCATTTGTAATCTTACAGCTGAAGCGTACTATATTTAATTCATTTTCCTCACTTTCACCATACTTTGTTTTGGAGAATATTTCATAACTTTATTCCTTATAACTTAAGTTATTCCTTAATTATTCTACTAAAGCATTTTTATTTATTTCAGGGAATATCTCACAGGATTTCAGAAAAGGAAGCGAGAGAGACGTGAAAAGGCCCACAAACAGATTGAAGAAGATCTTAAAAATGAAATGAAGAATATAAGAAAAGATGTAAGTCAGTTTTCCTATTTGCTATTCGTGTAACTTTGTAATACTCTAATCATGATGTCCTCGACTGCCACCAGATGGCAGCACAGGTCACCTGGGGGTCTTAGCCAGCCTTAATGCTCACTTGTCCACCTAGTGCCAATACAGTACATCAACATATGTGGCTGTAATATAATTTTTTTTTTTTGTGAGAACATTGTGCTGTTGGGGTCATGGCTCTGTTTATTGTCCCTGTTTCTAATATACCTTGATCCAAAGCCCTGTCTTTCCCAGGTCTTGAAAAGTTTTGGTTTGGTTCAGGCAGTCAGCTGTTTATTTAAAATAAATATGTTTATTCAGGAAAGGTACATACATAGAGAGATTTTACATAAGTGGATCAATTTATAGATAGAGCTAGTACATACAATGCCTAAGCCACTATTACGCAATGCGTTTCGGGCAATGTGTTTCTACTCTATGGATGTACTATACAACTGTTTGCGGCTTTGAAGGCTTTCTTTGCCAGTCTTCCTGTGGCTATTATTTGGGCTCGGGCTTCTTACAGTCTTTCTGCTTTTGTTTCTCATTCCTTGCTGATATCTGTTAGCCTCACTTCATTTATGTTGCTCTGGATATTTAGCTTGTAGCTGCCATTCTTTGCACTTGGCCCTCTCATGTTCTTCCATGGTTAAGCCCCATCCACATTTTGTGTTTTCCAGAACATGTGGCTTTCTCTGTCAAGGCACTGTTTTGAGAAAGTTCAGGGGGCTACTGAGAGGTTCCTTTGCATCCTGTTCCCTTCTTCCCGTGGGGGTTTACATAGCCAGCTCCAAAGTGAAAGAGCAAGCTGGCCTAGGTGCATCACTATGAAGATATTTACTCTATGACAACAATCATTTGTTTTGTGTACCATAGGGCAACGAATTTACTTCAAACAGATTCTTGTTTTGTAATGCCTATGCTTTCTGGTGGGCTTTAGCTGGTTTTGAGTTGATATCTAATCCATAAGCTCCCCTCACTTAATAGAGAGGTCCGTAATTCTGATCCTTCGTGGTAACAGAGCTAAACTCGGGGAGCTACTGGGGGCCCACCAGAAAAGGCTACTCATTACATTTGAAACTTGATTTTGTTTAGAGTAAACACTTGTGTTCTTTTGTACAGAGTATTTCGTTAATGCAGCAGTGTTAAACATTGCTTCCAATACCAAGTCAGAAATTGGGAGTCGACATCCCTCATTTGATTAGCGTGACAAGTGAATAGCAATTCTAGGTCACATCACTCTCATTGAAAGTAATCTTAATTATTTGTTATAAAGTTTTATCTGAATTATTGCAATAGTCTAATGTATAATCTACTTGCTAGTCAGATTATAAACAAATATCAAACATATTTTGTTGTGTACAGTTTAAAAAATGCTATAGAATATTCCAGTGAATACATTTGCTCTAAAAATATGCAACAAGTTGGAAAGATAACCTAAGTACAGTGTATAAGTAGTAAATAAGATAAATTAAGTACCATACTGTACACTTATTTTTCAGCGAGTTCAGCTGATCAAGAAAATGATATACAACAATCAAGAAATGCCAGAAAGTGACAATGATGAAGAGGAAGATAATGTGGAAAATAATAATGTAACTGTTACCGACTGTGGGTCTGCTACAGTTGAAATATCTGGAATTGACTTGATCTCCTCTCAGCATCACATTGGAACCAATCAGGCAAGTACAGTACAGTACAGGTGTTTGTGTTTATATACTGTGTATGTGTGTGTATATGCCACAAAAATAAACACGTGATTAAAAATGTGACAGTGTCAGGCCACGGAGGAAATTGAAACAGAAATTTCCTTAGTACTTTCGTATATTAATACACTTTCATATATTAATAAGACTCCTTCTGAAGATGTATTAATATACGAAAGTACTTAAGGAAATTTCTGTTTCAATTTTCCTCCGTGGTCTGACGAAAAATATTTCAGGAGTTGAGAATTTTAAGTACTGTATTGTCTATTTATTCATCTCGAGATGGTTACCGTTTAACATTCTTCAATTGTCCAATACAGTATACATAATCACTTCGCCCAACCACTCTTGGACTGTACAGTAAAGCGACTGTACTGTCTTGCAGGTTGGCATTTAATCTGCATCCGTCCAAGTGGTTGGGCACCATTCCTTCCCTCTGTCCTATCCTAAATCCTTATCCTCATCTTTTCCAAGAGTTATATCGCTGTAATGGCTAAGCACTTTCTTGTGATAATTACTTTATTTTACAACTAAAACAACAAATTCTTTTGATTACAGATGGAGCTTGGAAATGCACACCCAAAAATGGCATCTACCAAAAGTATAGTTAAGGAAGATTCTGGGAATGAGGATGACGATGAAATAGATAAAGAAAAATTAGATGAGCTTGGCATTCACAGTCAGAAAGATCTGTATCGCTCTCTCAAAAAGAGCACCTTTCAAGTTATGAAGAAAAGCAGCTTGATGAAGTTAAAGCAAGCTAGAGATGCTAAAAAACAGAAAAAGGCTCAGGCAAGAGTGAATAATCACAGACGAAAGTTGAAAAATAAAAAAATGAAGCACAAGCGGACACAATTAACAGAACAAGTGACTTAGTCTTATCATCTCACATGTATTGTTTATATACTGTAATAAATTTTGACACCATTAAAATTATTAAAGAAAACTAACTTTGGGAGCATCTTTACTTTCATGTTTTCATTTATATTTTTGAATTCCCTTTTTTCCACTGCATTATTAACTTGATAAAATACAAATGTTTCACTTTATATTGCTTGTAGAAAATGCTGTATCTATGTAACTTTAGGCAGCTTATTCTCATTGGCCTAATATCATAAATTATCTAATGCAAGTAGCAATCATCTGTCAGTTCTTTTAATCTTATGGGGAAATTAAGGTATTGTACATTCAAAATTTGATTTAACAAATGTAAACTGATGTAACAAATTTTGATTTAACAAAGATAATGAAAATGGAATTGAACTTATAATATTAGGGATACAATTTGAGATAAATGTACCTTCAGCGATTAGATTAATGAGAGGTGGGGAAGCTGATGAATTTTTTATTTTATTTTATTTTATTTATTTATTTATATATACAACAGTTCTTACATTCTTGTAAAGTCACTAGCACGCATAGCGTGTCGGGCAGGCCCTTGATCCTAATTTTCCCCCGGAATATGACCCACCAATTCATTTAACAACCGGGTACCCCATTCACTGCTGGGTGAACCAATGCTACAGTTAAGAATTGGTGCCTGGTCAATCCTCCCTGGCCAAGATACGAACCCAGGCCAAACGCTCACGAAGCGCCGGGCAAGTGTCTTGCTATAATGTCTCTTCAATGGAGGCTAAACATTAGTGAGCCTAAAGGAAGTAATAAAGAGTGATAAAAATGCATGTTTCTTTATTGATAGTAGAGGAATTGGGGTCATTAAATAGCAGCAGACCAATATATTAGCATATTGTGGATGAGTATAAAGAGAACATTAAGAAACAAAACAATTTATGTAAAGTAAGATTTATGTGGATCCCATCCCATGTGGAAATATTGTTTAATGCGGCATCTGATGAGATAGCGAAGAGGGCTACGGACAAAGCTCTTGGCAATGTTAGTATAAACAATGTCAAATAACTTTGAAACAAATAAAGACAAGAATTAAGCTGATTCAAGAGTATATAAAAAAGTCTAAGAGGATGTTAATGTGGACACCAATAACCTACTTAAGCATTATGCATGGTGTCTTCTTTTGATAATTACCTACTTTAGCATTATGCAATATACTGTATATGGAAGGGGGGAAAGTCTATTTGAAAGGACTCTACTCACCTAATTGTTCTCACCTAATTGTGCTTGCGGGGGTTGAGCTTTGGCTCTTTGGTCCCGCCTCTCAACTGTCAATCAACTGGTGTACAGATTCCTGAGCCTACTGGGCTCTATCATATCTACATTTGAAACTGTGTATTAAGTCAGCCTCCACCACATCACTTCCTAGTGCATTCCATTTATTAACTACTCTGACACTGAAAAAATTCTTTTTAATGTCTCTGTGGCTCATCTGGGTACTAAGTTTCCACCTGTGTCCCCTTGTTCGTGTCCCACCCGTGCTGAAGAGTTTGCCTTTGTCCACCCTGCGGATGCATGATATTAAGATTATGGTATAAATATTGATGGCAATATAGTGCTGATGTCAATGAAAAAGATAAGGAATGTAAATTATACAGTATGCTCGCATGTTAAATCACTGTACAGTATAAGAGTTAGTTTAGTTAATTTATTATGCACCCTATACCATATGTATAAGATATGTAAATTTCTTGATTCCAATAAAAATAAAGAAATAATAGTGTACCACGTCAAATTGTTTGGAATGTGTGATAATGTTATGACAGAGAGAATTCTTAGGAGGTTCAAACACTTTGCCCCACAAGTGTAAATTCTTTTTAATAATAATTATTCTCTTAAATTATTTTTTTAAATTAACAAGCTTAAGTATACACAGCAATGTGCTGCTACCCTATTCTATATGAAATATTACACTGTAGATAAAAAACTAGCTGTAAGTTTATGTAATATTCCCATCTCACAGGATGGTTAGTCGTACATGGAATCAGGGGAGAAAATAGCAGCCTCGATACAAAAACAATCAACTCTGACTAAAAATCAAGAGAGCACATGAAATGTAAGGTTGATTTATTAACCTCTACTAACAAAATCTGGGTACAGCATAAGAATATCTTCAATATTCCTGAGTGCATGAAGTAATTACAGAGCTCAAAGTACCTCATACCATTGGTTTGAAGTCTTATAACAGGGCAATCACAGATATAGTTTTGAAGAGTATGTTCTAGTTCTTGTTCACATAGTTTACAATGTGAATGTTCACCATTGAAGGATTCATTACCTGCAGCCACCTGCCATAGATATCAATATCCCAGCCTAATTCTGGCAATTACAATGTCACACTGTCTGGTGGATGGTTTATGCTGCCCGTACATATAATTCTTCGTTGTAAACATGTCACAGCTCTTTATACTCTTGCTTTCTGGCCTTTGAGTGTCAGTAACTGCTCTTCTGTCTTCCCTAATTTCCTGAAATATTGCAGCTTTTACAGCAGAGATTGGAATGCCCATATCCAACTCAATTTCAGGCTCATCACATGCAGTTTTAGCTACCTTGTCTGTGTCGTTGAAGTTCAAGTTTGATCATATATGCCGATGATATCTTCTTTCAGGGCAAAGGTATTTCAAAGGTTCAAACGGTGTTGGATAATTCCGGAAATCTGTGCCACAACATGGGACTGGTGGTTAATGAAGACAAAACTAAGTTTGAATGTAGAAGTCGGAGGCCAATTATATTGAAATAAACGGTAAAAATAAATAGTTAATATATATAAATATTTAGGCATATATGTTGGATATACCTATGAAAGTTTGGAAGCTGAGATGAACAGACTGTTGGGTCAATGTCGGAAGAAATTACAGACAGCTTCTTAAGGCCTTGGCATGCTGTGAAAAGTGAGTGGGAGTCCCTGTGCTACGAATGATATACTTGAGTACTGTAAGATCTCTTATTGATTATGCTGCACCTGATGAACCACGCGTCCAGCAGCCTGGTTGATCAGTCCAGCAACCAGGAGGCCTGGTCGATGACCGGGCCGCGGGGACGCTAAGCCCCGGAAGCACCTCAAGGTAAGTTGACCAGACCACACACTAGAAGTTGGAGGGACGACGACGTTTCGGTCCGTCCTGGACCATACTCAAGCGACTTGAGAATGGTCCAGGACGGACCGAAACGTCGTCGTCCCTTCAACTTCTAGTGTGTGGTCTGGTCAACATACTTCAGCCACGTTATTGTGACTCATCGCCTGCACCTCAAGGTAACCTCAAGGTAAGGTAACCTGTCATTTCTTGTTTTGGTAAAGATAGGATGGGCAAGTTGGAGAAGGTACAAAATGAAGCCATGAGAATTATCTTAGGATACCCAAGAAATGCTATGATTGAGATAATGAGGATGAAGTTGAATCTGAAGAGTATTGGGGATAAAATTTCAGAGATAAATGTAGCCTCTGCCATTAGATTAATGAGAGGTGGGGAGCTAACGAATTAATCCTCTCAGTTCAAAAGGTGGGAAGTAATGAACAATGTATGATAATGTATAAGAAGAGGGCATATATGAGTATCTTATGTTCTAATGTTATAAAGTATTATGTTTTCCAGAATGTACTGCTGTGCCTAAGAGATACTGGAAAAAATAGTTGTTAGTAACAGTTGATTGATTACAGTTGAGAGGCGGGTCGAAAGAGTAGAGCTCAACCCCCGCAAGCACAACTAGGTGAATACTTAAGAATTATGCAATAATAAATACAAATTCGTCCTCCACTTATGGTAGAGGAAAGTCTACTTGGAAGGATTCAATTTACATGAAATTAAGATTAGGATACAAATATATCAGACAATACGGTGTTGATGTCAGTGAAAAAGATAAGGAGTGTAAATTATGTAGTATGCCGCACGCCCACACCTTAGAACATTATGTATTAGAGTGTCAACTTATTGATAACTATAGAAATCAGGAAATAAGTAGTGTACCACATCAAATTGTTCGGATGTGTGATAATGGTATGACAGAATACTTAGGAGCCACAAGAATTTTGCCAAGAATTGCCATAGGTGAAGGACGAATTTGTATTTATTATTGAATAATGCTTAAGTGTGTTACTACTGTCCACCGTTGCCATTCTCTTTATCATTTCTTCACTTTCTTGGATCATCTTGATTCTTGTTGTCAGTGTACTCCCTGATCAAGACTCCACATCCTGCCTTCCCATCCCTAGCTACTGACCCATCACAATATACATGTAGAGTGTTTTCTGTGGGCAGTTTTCTAATTATACAATCATATGTCGCCCTCAGCTCTCCTATTTCATACATACTTTTTTTCTTTTGCAAGGGAGTAATTACTACATCTACATTACAATCCTCCCATGGTGGTGTGAATTTTCTGTTGGGCACAGCAATACACTCTGTAATAACATCAAACTTTATAACATTATAACATAAGTTATTCATATATACTCTCTTCTTCATAATACACTGTTCACTACTTCCCACCTTTTGAACCGAGAGGATTAATTCATTAGCTCCCCCACCTCTCATTAATCTAATGGCAGAGGCTACATTTAACTCTGAAATTCTATCCCCAATACTCTGCAGATTCAGCTCCATCCTCATTATCTCAATCATAGCATTTCTTGGGCATCCTAAGATAATTCTCATGGCTTCATTTTGTACCTTCTCCAACTTGCCCATCCTACCTTTACCAAAACAAGAAATGACAGGTGCAGCATAATCAATAAAGAGATCTTACAGTACTCAAGTACATCATTCGTAGCACACGGACTCCCACTCCCTTTCCACAGCATGCCAAGGCCTTCAGAGGTTGTAATCTCTTCTTGCAATCTTCTTGTAATCTTGAGGCAGGTAGGGAATATTAGATGAACTTAGAGCTAGATTTTGATCTACACTGTGTGATCTTTCATATAGAATAGGGTTGCAGCACATTGCTGTGTATACCTAAGCTTCTATTTGGTTACTTGGTATGTCATATTCTGGGGAAATTAGAATTAATGCCCGAAACGCTATGGGTACTAGTGGCTGTACAAGAATGTAAGAACTCTTATTTTTTTCATTTATATATACTAATTGAAAATGTATCTTGAAAATTCAGTTCCTTGCATATGTTTAGTTTTTATTTATTTATTTATATATACAAAACATCCAAGGAAAGGAATTTTCAAGAAGGCGTATGTAAATCCACAATTATGAATACTGTATGATGAAATTAGTTTGTATATAGTTTGCTTATATAAAATAAGTACACATATATATATATGTGTGTATATCACGAAAGTAAACACGTGATTAAAAATGTGACAGTGTCAGACCACGGAGGAAAATTGAAACAGGAATTTCCTTAAGTACTTTCGTATATTAATACATCTTCAGAAGGAAATACTCCTTCTGAAGATGTGTTAATATACGAAAGTACTTAAGGAAATTCCTGTTTCAATTTTCCTCCGTGGTCTGACACTGTCACATATATATATATATATATATATATATATATATATATATATATATATATATATATATATATATATATATATATATATATATATATATATATATATATATATATATATATATATATATATATATATATATATATATATATATATATATATATATATATATATATATATACTGTATAAATATGCATTCTTGACACAAGGAATTTCAATTTCTTTCTTTATTATGCACACAAGGAGCAATACAATATGTCAAGAACATCATTTTATTATTTTGTTGTGCTTCCTATGCTATGAAATAACTTAACAAACATACTCTTTTTAATTCATGATTTAATATATATTGAATTAGGCCAAAAATGGGCTAAAAATGGATTAGAGGAGTAGTATTGATAATGTTATAGAGAGTATCCCTGGGCGGGGGGTCGAGCGCAGCGCCGCCGCCGCCGCCGCCGCTCCACCAATCAGCGTCGGCGTCGCCCCTCACAACCCCGCGCCGCTCCCGGGACACCTTCCCAGGCGAATTTTTGAGCATTTGTCCTCCTCTTGCCGTCTGAGCATTCTGGCACGCCCGAGTATCGTTTGATCTAGTGAGCCACCGCACAGGGATCGCCATCATGGCCGATACACGTAAGTAGTTAAGCGTTGCTTGGTGTATTGTGTGAGTGAGTGGCTGGGAAGGTTGGCGGTGGCCTCGGGGGGTGATGTGGTGGCCATTTTGTGGCCTCGCCGCTCCTCGTGCTCCTATATGCTTGACCCTGTAGCTAGTCCTCTATATACACTGCTTTTAAAACTTCACATGTTTAGTTCTAATTCAGAATGTTAAATTTCTTCTACCATTTTTTGCTTAATATGTGACGTTATGGGAATTAGTATTGAGGAGCTGGTTGTCGGAGGTCTCCTGGGCTGAACATTCTTAGTGTGAGCTGTAAATACTTTAAATTTATAAAAATTGGGAAACCACCTTTGTTAACCTCCCCCTCCCCCCCCCCCCTAGCGAGTGGTCTGACCTTCCCCTTGGTGGTGGGGTAGTGATGTTGAATTAATATAGATGAAGGTGGTTTTTTATTAATGGATAAGATAGTATGTATTGTAAGGCTGGGGTAATATAAGACTATAAGGATATAGGTGTCTGCAGAAGGCCTACTGGCCTATAAGAAGCGACACCTATTTAAAGCCACTTAAAAACTTTTGTGTATTGTTAGCCACCGAGCTAGCCACAGTAGGAAGGATGCCAAAGGCACCAACTGCTACCCAAATGCCTAAAAAAGCGAACGGTGCATTCTGTAGTGGAGTATGGAGGAACTAGGCGAGCCGTGCTCGAGTTATGAGTTGCCAGCCATGAATGCCTCCCGTGCTTGGGGTCGATGGTTCGAGGCTCCTAGTGATCCACTTTTGTCGGTGACAATTTATATTTTGAAATGATTTGATTATCCCACATGTATTGTTACCCAGTAATTTTCACCCTAAATTAGCTGTTTACGAAGTGGTAGTTACCATAGTCAATCTTCCAGTTTCTTTTGAGTTATTTAGACCATATGTAAATCATCCTACTTTATATCCCCCATGTAGACTTGAATCATGTCTCCCCCATACTATTGATTTTTCCGGAGTAATTTTTATTTTTTTCATGGTAGGGTTCAACGTCTTAGGATTAGGGTTATCATTCTATGTATGTACTAGTGAAATTGTCCATCCTATGGTATAGAAAAAAATTGTATAATTTAAATGGTGTTTAAGTAGGGCAAGATAAAGCTAAAGAACATTACATGGCAATAGGCCCTCTGCCGGTACCTTTATCCCTGTGTTCACTGGGTTGTGGGATTGATTTGTCATTAAAGCAAAAGTTAGACATATATTTGAATGTTTGGGGTAGATGTAAATAAGAGGTGGTTGATTTGAATGAATAACAGTAAGGTCAAATTGTAAGCAGGTACTGTACCGCTATTGACACGTCAATACAACACGTGAACCTGTAAAAAGGCGAGACTCGCTATTTTTTTTTAGTGAGTACTCTCATAGGGCAGTTTTATTTGTGCAGCACCTCGCCTTATTGCTGAAAAATGCAACTTCTGCGGACCACTACAGTCATACAATAATAGTTATGGACTTTTTACGTGTAATTCTGTGCTTTGTGGATGATAATTAATGATGTCAAAGGGGATAATTTTTCAAACTTTCTTTTGTACACGAGTGCATCAATATAGGCTATGTAGTTTAAGGGTTAAAAATGGGAAACACTAAACTTTTCTATTTACATTTTTATATTGGTGAATCATTTCACTTTTCCCAATACTGTAATAATAGTAAATATGAAATTAAAAATGTAAATAGATAAAATTGGAAAAAAACAAAAATCAGTGTTTGGAAATATTAACCAAATTATTTTAAGTAAATTTGGGTTTGTTACTAGAGCAAAGGTACTTAAGCCAATCTTTGATTTTAAGCTGTACCATAAAATTAGTAATTGTTCCATAGTATCTTTGGAAATAGCACATCTAATAAGAAATTTTAGTAGAGTAAACCAAAAAATTAAATACACCACTTTCCTGTACACAAAGCCTGCTCATGATTATAGGTTGTATTTGTCTTATGAACTTGCACAAGGTAGTTTTATGTTCAACCATGTTATCTTAGAAATTAACATTATTCTTTTACACATGTTAACTGCACAGCTGGGAATAATATTTGTAACAAAATGTAATTTTCAATATTTGTGTTTAGCTGCCTTTTCTGAGCTAAACAATAGGTGTTACACCCAAAGGGATTTAGACATATTTTATCTAATTTATATTTAAATTTATCTTCGGTCTTAAAGTACTTGCTATATTATTTGGAAATGACCACCCACTTTTTTGAATTTACACATCACTATATAATCTAGCCCTACAAGCATTACTCCCTGTATTTTTTTTATACTGCTTTTACATCTTCTCCCATATTATCTAACTTTTTACATAATTTCTTCCCTATCTCTAAACCCAAAAACCTCTTCACGCATCCAGATTCTTCACAAAAACTTTCATGCTGTCTTAAGGCTTTTTCTCACAATCCTTGTTTAATTTAACGACACCTAGATTTCATCCATTCAAGCATTCTTTACTAACATTTAAATAAACAATTTTCAAATTACTGTATTCCATTTTTTTGTAACATCTCTACTAGTTAGTCAGTATTATATCCATAAATTTTAATAAGCCCAATTGTAGATTTCAGATATTTTTAACTATCCTTCTGAAACTCCCTGACAGAAACAACTGATCTTCCAGAATATAGTTATAGTGGAGGATATGCGAGTGGGGGTGGTGGCGGTAGTAGTGGTGGTGCAAGCAGCTATGGAGGTTATAGCAATGCTTCAGGAGCTGCTCCTCCTCCAGCTTCTTCATACACACAACCGCAGTATGGTGGATATTCTGCACCACCGCCTCAGGGTTACTCACAGAGCCCGGCTCCTTATGCAGCACCACCTTCTTATGGTGCTCCCCCACCACAGGGTGAGTAATTTGCATGTGTCTTAGACCCCATGCATTTTCTTTTCCTGTTTCAGATCATGATTATCAGAATAATGCTGTGGGACAAGTGTCTCTCAGATTCCTCAGTACTGTGCATAAGGTATAAATATGTGGTCCTCATGAAGTAGGAGTGAATAAGTGATGAGATTTGCATAGAAGAGGGGAAAGAATGACTGAGGTTAAGATACTACTACCAGGTGGCCATGGGAGCTCATACAGTGGATATGGGATGCAGCAGCAGACACAGCCGCCAGTTCAGCCTGCAGCAGGTAGTGGAGGATACAGCAGTTATGGTGGACAGTCACAAGGGTATGAACAGAATAGTAGCTACCAATCTGGGAGCTATGGTCAACCACCAGCCAGCACCTATGGTGGACAACAAGCCAGTACCTATGGTAGTCAGCCCAATGCTAGCTACTCAGCCCTTCAGCCCCAAGGAAACTATGGAGGCCCACCACCACAGGGAAACTATGGGGGTCCTCCATCAGGTGGAAATTACGGGGGACCCCAGGGGCCTAACTACGGTGCACCACCACCACCGTCAAATGGAAATTATGGTGGCCAAGGTGGTGGATTTAACAGTAAGTCTTTTATATTTTTTTTCTTGTTTTTCCTTTTTAATACTTTTCAGGAATCTGGCACTGACTAGACTGATACCTGACATGACATCATTATGGACCTTAGTATATGTATGATATTCATTCCTCTCAGTTGACAAAAATCATCATTAGTAGACAAATGGGCACATGGAACATTTGAAAAGGTACTGCTAGCAATGAGATTTGTTATGAAGTATCCTAAATTTAATAAAAAACTGCTGCCAGTCACATGTTGCATGTGTATCTTATCAGGCAATACATTAAATCTTGCTTTGTTCATTGTTTGGAAGATTGTATTAAAACTAATAAAAATATTAATATAAATGGTACAATCTGTCCATCCATGCAGCTGTTTCATTGTTTGGTTTTGGATTCTGTCAATGAGGCCGTTAAGACGAAGTTGCTAGTCACTCAAAAGGTTGAGCCCTGTGGTTGTGGGCCAGCATTACTGTGTGTACTAATGCAGACTGCTGAACTTTTCAAGGTGGTCTAGGCATGGCTCCTCCCCCCCAGTCTGCCCCTCCAGGCTTTGGTGGCATGCACGGGCATCCCAAGAACCAGCTGTCGGCCCCCACTCATAGGTAAGTTGAACCACCACTAGGCCACTTAGAGGGTGTTGATAGTCTAAATAGTTTTGTTATTAGAATTCAGAGTTCAACTGAGGAGTTAACATAATGATGGTTGCACTGTGAAATCTTGTTGGGGATGAAACCTGGAGTACTGTCTTAAGTGCATATGAAATTGGTATGGTGTGTATTTAAAATAAAGGTCAAGATGAATTTTGTAGTGATCACTAAAGGAGATGTTGGAACTTTAGAAAAGTCAAAGGGTTGCATATGTGGTATACATTTTTTCTTTAGAAGTTTGTGCAATTTCCAGATATTTTAATATATTTTTAGTTTTCCTGACAGGTTATTGGTATCCCAATGTAACAATGGGAACTGACGAGAAATGAAGAGTTGGTATATATAAAATGTTTTGTTTCACAAGTGGTACACATATCAAATGAAGATATTTTAATTATGTGAAGAAAGTGGTCAGAAATGGTATTGTGGAGTGTGTATAGTAAAGTTATAAAAGATTACATATTGTAAAACTTGATAATTTGCTCCACATGTTTGATAAAGTTGAATTCTGGCTTTGGTGTAAACAAAAATGTCAAAGTTGATGCTTGTCATGGGTGTAATAAATATCATACATCAGAGTTAATACTTTGGTATGGAGTCATTACAACTATAGAGGAACATTTCTATGTTCAAGGAAATTTTAGGCAGGGTATATATTTTAAAACGATTGCAAGTGTAAACTCGAAGTTGATTTCGTGTAACGCGCCATTTTAAATTGAGTGTACTAAGTAGAGGTCGGTGAAGAAGAAAAAATGTGTGGTCTTTGAGTTGATGAGTAACACCGTGGTGTGGCCAGGCAGAGGGTAGAAGGAAGAAACCCACGTAATCCTGTTGAGGACACCCAACAACCTTCCCTTGATGTCTGCTCGCCTGTAAATCAAGCTGACATTATTAGACTTTCAGCTCAAGATAATGTACTGCCAGGTGACAGTCTGGTCTTCATGTGAAATCACACATGAATGATCATGCCCTCTTCATTTTCCAGTTTAACAAGACATACAGTTGCATGAATGCATTAACCATGTATGCATTGGAATGCTTGTTATTCTGGTTTCAATTCTTATATCATTGACCTGACACTGACTGCCTAACTGTTTGACTGCTCGACAAAATGACAACTTCGTGCCAACAGAGCTGCTGATCTCAAAAGTGTCTTCTTACAGGCGGGATCAAGGGAGAGGTTATAACAAAGGTAACGGCACCTGTAGGTGCTTGTGGTTTTTCGTCAGTTTTGCAAATGCAGGCCACCTTAGGCACAAGATCTCTCATTTTCTAGCATCATTTGTGATGCTGGTTGATGTGTTATCTTTGCCTAAAGAATGCACTGTGGTCTCAAAGTGGGCCTTGTTACATTTTTTAATTTTTTGCATGATCACTATAAACAATGAAATATTGGTTCAGTTGAGACTATGGTGTGGTCTGTCTGTAATTGCATATCCTCAATCGTATGGAGGTATATCCTGAATATTTTGATCATCAAATGTTGATTTTACTGATTAATATTAATCTCATGATTGAGGATAAGCATTTATGTTTTTAGGCTTCAAGTGTACAATTAGATTATCACAACCATTTTGTTATATTTGGGACGTAATCAATGTGTACCCCTCTTTAGACCATGTGGTACATTTGAGCCTATTGTAATAGTGTGCGTAATAAAGGCTGAGGTACAGTTAAATGGAATTGGTATTAGTGAAGTTGGCAAGAACAAGACAATGTTTATTTAATGATGGGTTAATTTTTTGTTTTAATGATGGTACATTTAAAGGTGCATCAGGATGAAATGTCAAAAGCTCATTTCGGTGTTACTATAAATTCTGGTATACACAAAATGGTATACTGTATATTAGAAATTCAGTAAATGGTTTATTACTGGGGTATATATAAGACGGCTAAACATAAAACGGTATGCTGAAGTTCTCTTGATGTGTGAAGCCATCAAATTTTTTTTGTCAGTTTGTGCCATTGCAGTTAATATGGTCTTTGAACAGCACTTACCTTTGCCCAATTATGAAAGCCATTCATTGGTAATATTGGGTGTCCTGTGTGATGCATGGAATGGGTATGAGTAAGTTTTGCAGTATGACTTCGGTACCTTCATCACAAATGGTGTAATGATTAAATTTGCTGGGAAGGGTGAAAGCTGTAACTAGCCATAAGCCTAACAAAAAGGAATTAATAATGATCAGTGCTATAGTAGGTGTTGACTTGAGGTGGGTGGGTGATGAGAGATGACATGTGGGATCTGCCTCGAGCCTTAGTTGTGTGCTACTGTTCACCTGGTATACGTTCAGAGTTTGGTATACAGTGCGCATATATGTTGTGATTCGGTGTTTGTATACGGGTTTAGGTCATGAATACCATCCAAATTTGATATACTTTTGAAAGTAGGAAAACCCTCATAGGTGGGCAGTGGTACTTGGTTTTTTAGTAGTTAAGCAAACTTAACTTGACATTAATGTGCAAATTTAGTACAGTACTTGTATACAAATATCGAGACTAATACTAGTGTTGAATTAATGTCACTTATTTGCACTTGCAGACAGTTAAGTTTTCATAATCTCTGCATTTAATTTTTTCATAATAGAATTGATAGTGCATGTTTGTCAATGAAAGGTTCTGGACATAGGGCAATGGAAAATAATTAAATCTAGATTTGAAGCATCTTGAAAGTATTGTATAACATTCAGATTGTGCCCTCATTAACTGCCATTGACCAGCATGAACACATTCCTTCTCCATTTCAAGTTTGACAGTCTGTTAATTCAACTCTCCATTGGTGTGCAGAAGATGGCAGTGGGAGCTACGGGGGGAGCCGGTTTGATGGCGATAGCCGTGGTGGCGGCAGCGGCGGCGGTGATCGTTTCCGTGGAGATTCATCAGATTTGGTTATGCAAGAGGATACCATATTTGTCTCTGGAATGCCTGCAACTGCAACAGAAGATGAAATTAAAGACCATTTTGGATCTATTGGCATAATTAAAGTAAGTTTTGTATAAAAATTTGAATAAGACTTAAGTGAAATAGAATTGGGTTATCAGTTTAGAAAAATAGCAGCTTGAAAGAAATGTTTTTATATCAGTGTCCATGATGTTTGAAAGTCAGTTGATTGAATGCTTATATGTTATTGTATAGGATTATTTTTTTAGATGGACAAGAGAACGCAGCGACCTAAGATTTGGATGTACAAGGACAAAGCTACAGGACGCATGAAGGGAGAGTGCACAGTCACATTTGATGATCCCTTTACTGCTAAATCTGCCATACAGTGGTTTGATGGAAAATTATTCATGGGACGCACTGTCAAGGTAATGAAATAATGCTCTTCATTTCCAATTAGCAAGTGTAAATTTGTTTTAATAGATTAAAGATGACCCTTGCTGGGTATATACCCCCCCCCCCCTTCAGAGATACTTTGCAAATTTTTTCTCAATTGCTTTTTTTCCTTGTTCCAAGATCTTTGGCGTCTGGAGAATGCCTTTTGAGTATTAGCGCGAAAATAAAATCTTATGGTGGTAGTGCAAGAAAGATTTGTTATTGGGCCATGTAGGCCTTCATGTGTAGCAGATTTTAGATTACATTTTAAAAGGTGTTTGATATTCCTGAGTGATAAGTCAAATAAGAATAGCTACTGTAACAAAGAATGTCACAATAATATGCCTCCAACATTTTGCCATGCCTTGATGCCAGTGTATAATCTCCAGTGGCCTTAGTTGCAAACTATACCACTGAAAGCTTCATAATTGCAATTATGTAACATTATTTAATAAACCAGTTTATCTAGGGACCTAAGTACTGTACATGTAGTAGTATATTTTTCATTGTTGCAACTCCAATAATTTTAGTTGCAAACTTCATAATTGCAGGGGATAGGAGTTCTTTATATATGGAAGGTGTCTAAATTTTCCAGCTATGACTTCAAATAGTTTTTTTCTAAGTAATGAAATTAACTACATAAGTTTTAAAATAAACAGTATTGAAGAGAGGCGGTAGAAATTTGACTACATAAATCTTGACTTATCCTCTGTTGCATACATGTTTATAGCTAACCCCCCCCCCCAGTTGCACAAGAATTTTTGTTTTTCCCTCATCTAATATTATAAAATACATTCCCTGATCACAGAAAATAATAATACAGTAATTGTATGTAGCTTACTCTGGCTATGGTGAAGCCTGCGAAGTCTTGCAATGTCACAATATTTGTTTTTCTCGGTAATATTATTCATTGTCTGCCCTTTGAGAAGTGTACTTAATAAAATGTGTGGAACATCAAAATGATCAGATATATTCATGTAGCTGAAGTGCATGCTGTATTTGTTTAGGACAAAACATTCTATTATTTATAACATCTTCATGCACGATTGTGAATCACTAAGCTGTTCGAGTGGGTGTGGGAATGAAATTGAAGACTGCATATTTCTTGTTGGCATGAAGGGCGCGCACACTAAGGCAATACACGTAAAATCAGTCAGGATATATACTTAGCATATCGCTAATTCTAGGCATTGTTGCTATTATCAGCAACCTGATAACAATAGTGTAATTTGATAAACTTGCATAATTAAATGTGTTGAACATTACTATACTCAATATGATGCGCACCTTAGTTACAAAAGTTTCTTAGAACAATAAAACTGTACTTTTGCTGTTATTACACTGCATATACATTAACTATATATAACTACATTTTGTGCACTATAATAAACCACTAAGTTGGTCTCCCACATATCATAGTATAGTATCAACTCGATGGTCAGCTGACTAGTGTGTTAGAACTCAGTTGGCAAGATGATAGGTGGATGAATTAAGTCTTCCTACATTGCTTAAAAAAAGATAATCCCACAAGTCTTATCCACAAGTTTTTGATGAATCACAATGAGGTGGCTGAAGATATGATCAAAATATACATCAGAAAGTGAAGAAATGGTCCAGGACAGACTGAAACGTTGTCATTTCTTAATTTTCTGATGTGTGGTTTGGTCATCTTGTTCATGAGTTGATAATTACAGGTTAGGGTAATGAAATAAGATAGAAGGGTTTTCAGAATGTTTGACAAATGAAGCTGTTTTGTGGAGAAAAATTTGGGTGGAATTATGTGAAGGGGGGGGGGGCAAATGTCCTTTCATGTGATTTTGATTATACGTGTCATATATTATACAAGGGGATCTGTTGATACTTTGAAAATCTGAAAATTAATTTGGGCTAACTGCTTTGTTTCCACTTAGCTCCTTGAACATTTTTCCCCATGTTTTTTTTTTTTCATTTAACAGGAAACAGTGTACTGCTGTTCTCCAAAATTTGTCTGGTTATTTGAAAACTTTATATTGCACAAATACACTTTAGAACAGTTAGTGTTTCACGCATTTTCAGCCTCTTGAATTTTATCCCTTGTCTAGTCTCCAGGCCAAGATTTTGTTTATTTAAAGTTGGAGTCACTTCTCATTCCTACTCTCATTTAGGCATTTTCCCTTAACTGGTTGCTCCTTTGAAAGATTTATTTATGACTAAAATTTCACATCCTCTTCACTTTGTAATTTCCTAACATTCCTGAATACTTCCGTCTATTTAGTTTTAGCCAGTTCCTTTTCATAGTAACATTTTTTTTTTTTTTTTAAGGGAGTTTTTCAGGTTTCCTTGACCACTTCTAGTTCTTTTGTCTGGCTTCTTGTGCATTGTTAAGTTACATATCCTCCTTGCACTTTTCTATTCCCTGTGTAATCACCACTATCTATAACAAAAGCTCTGTGATTTTGCTGTTGAATTTCCTTGCCTAACTTATTATATTCCCCAATATATATATATATATATATATATATATATATATATATATATATATATATATATATATATATATATATATTATATATATTATTTAAATTCTTCAAAATGTATTTTTAATACTTCCTCCTCCAGGACTTAACTTTCCCGTGTTCCTTGTTCTGGCATAATATCTTCATTTGACCTTAGAGCTATTAACCTTTCCCACTCAAGTTTTCATTACTGCTCTTCAAATGACTGTTCACATATTTTACTATGTTCTCTATTTTTGCCAATGTGTTGTGCAAACCCTGTGTAAATATTTCCTCTAGACACTAAAATCACTCTTGTTTTGGCCTTTCTCATGTTGGTGGCAATCTTTGATTTCATTGTTTGCAGTTTTTACCAAATTTTTTTCTTCAAATTCATAGTGAATTTTTCAAATTCAATATGTCCTCGTTTCCTGGGACACCACTTGCAGTAATCAACCTGTTCTACAGTGGTTAGGCCATTGAAATTCCTGGAGCTCCTTGTTTTTTTTTTTTTTATTCTACTAATTCCCTGACCATCCCCCAGTTGACAAATACTGTATTTGTATATGAAACTGTGGGTGGGTGAGGTCACCCCTCAACCATACTGTAAATGTGGATTTTCAATACTTTTTTTATCCTGAAGTGGTGATCAATTGGTTTACAATAAAAATACAACAGTAGATATTGCTGAAAATTCTGAGTTTTTTCTAACAATTGTTCTTGTATTTTTAACAGGTTCAAATGGCAGAGAGACCAAAGAGCAGTTATGAACGTGGACGAGGTGGTTTTGGTGGTGAAAGTGGAGACCGCGGTGGTGGTGGCGGTGGAGGTAGCAGGGGACGTGGCGGTGGAAGTGATAGAGGCTTTGATCGCAGAGGTGGGCCCCCAGGTCGTGGCGGTGGAGATCGTGGCGGGGATCGTGATGGTCCTCCTAGCGGTGGTCGAGGTGTGTTACGTAAACATTTAATATATTAAACCTAGTTTTTTCAAAGTTTTCTTTAATTAGTTAATCATACCTTTATTAATTTTAACCATTGGTATGGCAGGACGTGCAGGTGATTGGAGATGTCCAGTACCAAGTTGTGGCAATAACAACTTCGCCTGGCGTAATAGCTGTAATCGGTGTAATGAACCAAAGCCTGCTGGAGTAGGTGGTGATGATGGTCAGTCTTATACAAATTTTCTGAAAGTTCTTGCTCTTAAGTCTTGCTTCATAATCTATTGCATCCCTGCCTAGCAAAATGTTAACCTAAAAAAGGATGAATTGGATCATATATTTGGTAAATATGAAATATGAAGAATTATATGTGTGGTTTTTAATATTTTAGTAATCTGAGAATTTTTTTTTTAATGGTTTCAGATGGCGGTAGTGGTGGTGGAGGTGGATTCAGAGGTGGATTCCGTGGTCGTGGTGACCGTGGAGGATTTAGAGGTCGTGGTGGTGACCGAGGAGGACGAGGTGGTTTCAGAGGTCGTGGAGGCTATGGTGATCGTGATGGAGACCGTGATTCTGGTGGCCCTATGAAGGGGTTAGTATTATAATTGTATATAAACTTTTCTCCCATTCATGGATACTTACTTTCCTCTGGTGAAATCCACTTCATCTGTTAAAGTATTTTCCTCCAAGTAAATTAATTGCTGCTCTGATTATTTTAATATTGATGCTTAGCAAAGTAAGTATGAAATGATTTACATCACGTATACATAATGCTATGGCTGTCTCGAATGCCTTTAAAAAAAAGATGTATATCTTTTGGAAATTTTTAAACATTTGTAATGTCTTAGCAATGTTTTCTTTAAATCTTGTAAGTACAAAGATTCGTACAGTAAAACATTGTTAATAGGACAAATGGAGGTCTGACTTGTAAAATAGGATTAAGAATGGTGAGCCGTTTATATTATTACTTAAATTTGTCAAGTTATGAAAACTTATATTTTATATTTATGGTATTTTGTTTTCTTTGCAGTGACCGTGGCCCAGGAAGGTCTCGACCTTACTAACTGTCCCCTTGATTAAGTGCTGAGGATGACATTTGCAGAGATGCTCATTATCCTTCAAAACATTTTTATAGTAGTTAAATATAATTTAAAGCCAAATGCAGTGGTAACTAATTTTGTGAACAGACAATTTTGAAGGACTTTTTACTATGTGAATGAGGTTTGTATCAGATTTAAAAAGAGTACTATACAGGAGCATAAGTGAAGTAGTATTATGCTGCAGTTTAGGTATAGTACTTGATTCAGACATTGACGGGCAGCCGAATTGGTTACTTACTTCCTGGGATTTTTTTTTTTTTTTTTTTATTAATTTTCTCTTCCTCCCCCCCACACCCCCCATTTTTATGACCAAGATATTTCTTTGTATCAATAAAATTGAGACCGACTACTTTGTTGCTTAACCTGTTATAATGTAGATTATGCATGATTAACAATGTTTGGGGATAGGTTGGCAACATGTAAGGAGGCACAATGGAAAACCTCACTACTGCACTGAGGAACTTTGTTCTTATTTCCAGCACCTGTTGCAGAGGGGATGTATTCCTGAAAGGAGCATTTGGCGCCTGCTAGAACTATGGAGGATAGAGGGTCCTACCAGCAAAGTGATATCTTAATGTGATATTTACTATTCTTATTTTGTTAATCTGGAGAATTAAGTAATTGTCAAGAAGGCTATGTGGCATCATCAAATGTGCTGAATAGTCAGAGGGCACTTAAGTATCACTCGATATGAGGAACATAAATGCACAAGGCAAACGATATCAAAAGTATCGGATGAAACTTCCTGGACAAGCGTGTCTTGCTTCCGACAGTCCCCCCAAGGTCACTTATCCCTCATCT
>WNGS01003388.1:19278004-19293855 GCA_020271785.1 Procambarus virginalis | reverse complement strand
ACTTTCTTTATTTCATGTTTGCCTTCTAGTGCTTCCTTTCTTTATTTTAATCTTTGTTTTATCCCATTTAATTTTTCCATTGTATTTTATTGGATTTAAACTCTCGTCAGCGGTCGATCTCCTTTACTCCGTGGCTGAGAGCGAGGTGTTCATGACAAATATTACACAAGTGCTGACTGGCATTGTGCCGGCATGGTCATAACTCACCATCAGAGCCAAATGCTCTGATAAGTTTAAGGCCACTCGTATGCTTCTGCCAGATATTAACTGAAACTGTCTTTGCCTATGTGGAATCTTGTAGCTCATTTTCATTCGTTCCCTCTTGTACGTAGGTTGTCCTACGTCTTGCTCTGGAGCAGCTCAGGAAGGTGTTAGATATTTCCAGAGCTCTCGTACACTTGGCTAGGTTCCTTGCTGAAATATAGAGAGAATAGCCAAGTCAACCCCATCGTAAGAAATAGGTGCGTGCTGTCACGAGCAGGCGTCTGTGGTGAGTGCTGTCACGAGCCGAAAGGTTAACCACCGAGCGCTGTCGGATGTTTGGTATACAAGTCTCACGAATTCCAACATTTTTGTACAGTCAGTGTGGTCGAGCGGTTAAGGAACCAGGTACGCCAAGGTGCACAGTGCTCCTGGCTATCTGGGTTCGAATCCTTCTGGGGTGTGGAGTCTTCAGTTATATATGTATATATTATTATGTATGGTACCAGCATCTAGAAAGGGTGGGTCCAAGAGCTAAAAGCTCTATTCTGCAGGCAGAAAAAAAGGGGAATACACCTACATTCTTCAGCTTCATTCATCACTTGCAACTCGACCCATCACAAAGTCTTTAAACATTCTACCTGTTTATTAAGGTGTAATAACACTTGTCAGTTCAAATTGACACTTGTTCCTTCGTTGTGGGGGGAAAATACCATGATATGAATGAGGAGAGTTATTTAGGACTTTAAAATCAGCACTGTATATACTATATTAAAACACACAAATAAAACTTGCAAAGTCCTTAGCTAGGGTTGTAAATCCTACTCTTCTTTTCCTAGGTAATCAGTGTTTCTTTTCCTAGGAAGGAAAGTGGTCTGTAGGGAACAGGAAGGTTTCTGAAGGGTGAAAAGATTTGTTGATTGGAGGTTCACAATCTACCTGCAGGCATTAACACATCAGCTTGTATTTTATCCAAGATAATAAAACATTTCTATTACTGTGATCACTGGTTATGTTCTAGATTAAAGATTTGAACAATATACACAGTCTAGCTCTAAAATTATTGCAGCAGCCAATAAACAAATTATACTAATACACACAAGGTAGTTGAATTATACAAGTATGATATGCAATTATGCAAACAACATATTACATTAATATAAATTACTGTTATAACAATTATTGATGAATTATACACATGCTTTATATATATTATATTTCAGAATTATATGAAGAGATTCGGGCACGAAAAGATTAAAGTTAAATTCTTACCTATAATGGGGCGTTGCCCCTCAGTTTGAATAGATCAAGACTATCACAGCATGCAAATTGGCCAATCAACACACGTAACATTCAATAATTATAACTTATCAAATTGGATAAGTTGCTGGATCTCTTTTTGACGATAAGGCTCTGTATCTTGATAACCTAGCAGCTTTGCTGTTGAATATGTCCCTAGTAGCATTGCTAGGATAGATGATGCGGTGGAGGCGGCTTCATGTCGTGAGCCCCACTCTTCACCCGTATTTACATAAAGTATTGGGAATTTTTTAATGTATATAATCCAGGAACTCTTCCCAGTATCTAGGAGAGTAATCACCGAGGATTTAGTAAGTTGTTCGTGCGGTGAAGTCAGTTTAAAGTTCTCAGAGCACCGCACACGTGTACACACAGTTTGTAAACACTAGGATCTGGCTCTGGGCGCTTGTGTTCCCAGGCGGCGGCTCCATCCTCTACAGTCAGGTGCAGACAATGAATATTGATTGACTATTTTTATTGTTTAAACAGATTATTGTGATGAAGTTGGATTATAAGACAAATAGATATAGGATTTTATGATTATAGGTAGTACAAACCGTACAATTGATCTTTTATGGATTTGAAAATACGCCACCGGAAGCTATAATTTAGTTCCAACAGTATTTCGATTATCAGCTTATTCTTGAAGCTTCAAGATCCTTTAAGATTACAATGTACCCTATGTAAGGATTACATGTAGGATTACTTGCACCCTATGGCGTACGTCACAAAGTGGTTATCTAGGATCTACTTGATGTACAAGATTATGAATCTGATGTGATACTGGAGGTAGGATATAGTAGAGATATGATTCTGGTGTAAAATATAGATAGTATAGAAATATTACAGTTCTTGGATAATATTGATATAGTGGGTAAAATTTCCCACATTCGTGTCAACTTTATTCTCGTGCCAAATGAATTCTTATAATAAAAACGAGTTCATTGGAGAAATAAAACAAGCCATTTGAAAATATTTTGCATTTGCATTAACAAAACTTCGTTCAAGGTTCTAATTCAGGTTCCCTGTTGTACTTTTGTTCATCATGAACACTTTACGTTGACAAGAGTCAAGTCAGAATGTTCACTTCTCTGGCGCCTCACCTGGCAGTTACCGCACTGTATGCCGGGACCCTTCCCCAAGTGATCACTAGAATCATCACAAAACAAGTCGAGGACGGTTTTCATGGCAACGTTTCTATTATATTAAAATTAGCACTCACTCTCGGAGGTACTGAGGCATTGAACTAAATGTTTGCACTGTATGTTAAAAAAAGCTACAATATTAAGTTACTATTCCAACATACAGAATATATTATATTTTATACATATTTAGTGTATATACATTTAGTGTATAGACATTTAGTTAAAACAATTTTTTTTACATATATGAAAGAATACACAAAAATATATATTAGTTAAAGAAGACACTAAAATTCACTTAATGCAAAACCCGTTTTATAACAAGGGTGTTGCTTAAACATATATATTAACAACCACTTTCCCATATCACTATACGAGAAATCTGAGCAGGGAGTCTTGTGCTAAACCTAATGTAATAACCTATTGAATCTTAATTTAAAAAGATGAATGAGAGTGAGGGCGAGGAGAAGGAGCGACCTGGAGACCGGAGCTCCGCCAGCAGCTGACGTCGACTTGGCTTTGGGCTTCTCCTTGGGCGCCTCAGATGTACACATCACTTCATCTGTGGAGACAAATTGCACTCAGCGAGGCACACACTTTAGGGGTATATCATGAAGCCCTTAAAGTCATTTCTGGTTCTCTCTATATTGATTAAAAAACTCTACATCTGTAGCCTATATTATATAAAATATATAATTATATATATTTTATACACACCACTTTCGACTACAGTATACAGGAAGAGAGGCGACCTAAACAACGAGTGATCATTGTGAAGCTGCAGCTAGACACATCTCACAAGTGTCCTTAGTCTCTCCTCTCCCTGTTTTCCTTCTCTCCAAGTTCCTAGATCATTGCCTCTAACACTTCCACTATTAGCTAGAGTATCACACAGCGTCTACTCAACTCTAATATCAAATCATTCAAGTTACATTCAGTCTCTGAACACCTGACAATTTCTAAAATATTTCACATTGTACAAACTTCATTTAAAAAAAAACGAGAACAGCAGTACCTCTAAATACCTCTAAATACTCCATCATACAGTACAACAGGAGGATAAAAAAACAAGCATAATCTACATGTTAATATGTCCACCAAATTAAAATTAAAAGTACAAAAATAATACATTTTCTCCATACTCATCAAGTTATTGGGCAGTGAGCTATATATCCTGACCAAAAGACTCCTCACTAACATGAATCCAACGTATAACACATGCATATCAAATGAATGTTAGTGTTTACAAGAATTATTATCAAACAAGAATACATATGACTTATTTTACAATTCCATAAATCCTAAATTATCCACAAGACCTACAACCCCCATCCTATACTAGAAGACAATACTAATAATACAGTGCAGAATGCTACAGGTACAGCTCAAGTACTGTAGACTACCTACAACCCCTTCGCTGGCAACTCAACATCATTACTTAGCTGTTACCACCACTGACACTGACGATGCTGTAGCCAAGACCCTGCAGGTGATCTTACCACCACTCTGGAGACGAGTCAAAGTCAGTGGAGAGCGTGTGCTGTGGTGCTACACCTGTGTTGGCAACACTCCTAACACGGCTTGGGTAGTCTGTATCATCTAATGCAAATGTATCTGTATTAGTGCACTAATTCGACTTTATAAATATAACAGTATCACAAAAGCTAAAGCCATATTCTAACGGAGTTCACAGCAGTATCTCATAAAAGCTAAAGCCATGTTCTAACGGAGTTCACAGCAGTATCTCACAAAAGCTAAAGCCATGTTCTAACGGAGTTCACAGCAGTATCTCACAAAAGCTAAAGCCATGTTCTAACGGAGTTCACAGCAGTATCTCATAAAAGCTCAGGAGAGTTCACACACGCTGAGAGAGATGATGGTAACTCACCGAGAGCGTAAGAGATATTATAAAGCTCGCCTCGAAGGCGAGCAATTGTTAAAAGAAGACACCAAGCCGAGAAGATATCTAGCCGATATCTAGCATCTCTGAGGAGAGCTAAAACCATCTACATGATTTTCTTTTGCACAGCGTTATTATGCTTAGTGAAAATAGGTTTCTTCTGGAGACCGAGAAGAAATTGATCTTGCCAATGCAAGACCAACAGTCAGTGTTGTTGTCAATGCAAGATCAACAATCTGTGCTGTTGCCAATGCAACAGCAAGCAAAGGGCTCTGTGTTGCACTGGCAACAGCACCTGGCCTAGCGCCTGTAGCCCAGAGTACGTTTGCAATCGCTCTTAAAGCAAGGATGATGTACATGAAATGACCAACACAGATGAGGCCCACTAGGTGCGCTGATCATATTTCACGGCACAGTGGTCTACGTCGTCGACCTACAACAGAATCCTTTGTTTGAATCCCACGGAAAAAGACGGTGGGGTCAGGTTTTCTTTCACCTGATGTGTGTGTGCGTTCATCTTGCAGTAAATAGGAAGCCGGGAGTGGGGCAACTGTTGTAGGCTGTGTCCCAGAGATGGTCAGTAGTTGACTGACCAGCTCAAGTAGTCTCCGATAACGGGACACCTAACCAGAGTGAAGTGTTTAAGGCAGAACTCTTCATTAGCAGGTTGGCAGTTTTCTCGCTCTAAGTATATTGATAGTACAATATACTATAATATACTATAAGAGTAAGAAAACCGTAAACCTGCTAATGAAGAATTCTCCCGACACCAAGAAAATCGCCTTAAGAGAGACGAACGTCGTCTACGCCTTCACATGCTCACTTGGGGATTGTCAGCCCCAACGATCTCTGTAATCCAAGACAATCCAGCGACCCCAAGAGGTATCGTGCCGAGGCACGCAGGACAGTGGAATCTCCAGCTGTGCCAAGTGGAGTAGGAAAGTGGCACTACCATGAAAGCCAACAATCATAAGAACATAAGAACAAAGGCAACTGCAGAAGGCCTATTGGCCCATACGAGGCCAATCGTCTCCCAAACAACCTCCAGTAGGACGTGCCAGTGGGTCTCCTCTTAGGTCAGATGTGGCATCTGCCCCCACAAGGAGTGGCACTCGCTCAGGTAGTCAATTAACATAAAGGAACGAGGACGTTGGAAAACCAATCTCTGAAGGTGGCCATTAGAGTATCATCTTATATGGAGCTATAACATACACCACCAGGAGAAGAGACTCAACCGAAAACGCAGTTTAGTTTACATAATTCTAAAAAATGGTCGACACCGTGGCGTCCCGCTGCTAATTTCTTGATTTGTCTTTAGTAAAGTCAAATTCCTTTCAGAATATTTGTTTAAATCATCCAATTCATAACTTTAAAACAAAAATCGTGTATTAAACTACATTACAAATCATGGCAGAGAAGAAATAGTATTTTTCTTTACTTCCTAAAGTTGACATCTAAATAATGATCACCAAGCTCCAGACAAAACGATAACCATGATACAAAGTTAGTCGAAATATTGTAGACTAAAAATATGAAGGTTCATTTACACTGGCTAACAGATTCACACAAGCGTGGCGGCATATTTAGTGAGAGTGAGAGCCCCTACCAGTCTCCCAGCCCACAGACTCCCTGTGGCGCTCATTGTCCTGTGTCAGCCACAGCTCCAGAGGCTTGAAGTACTCCTGATGACCGAGGCGTCCATATTGCGAGTGCCTGTTAGAGCTGCCATTGCCTCGGGCCACATCTTCGACGACCCCAGTTGCAGCATGTCCCTGTGTAGGGAGGAAGACTTATCATTTATTGCTTGAAAATATCCATTTAAAACGTCTTTGAGAGTCTTAGACATAAACAATTGGTACTAGATAAGAGGAAAGAGACCGACTTAAGAGCACTAAGCTCAAAGTATTCAAGAGCAAAAACAAGTGTAGAAATAACCAAGGACAAAAATAATATATAAAGTAATTCATGTTAGCACATGTAAATTACTTTGATTTTTTCCATGTAGTTATTTTGAAAAAAAAATTACCGAATTTCAGGAACATCACATACCAAATTTAAGACAAGTTATGATTCTGAAACTAGTACTGAATACAAAAACAAAAATGAAATATCTGATTGCAAAATTGGAATCGTCTCACGACAGGATTGAAATAGTGTACTTTACTAACAATTGACAATCTAGATCCTTAAGCAAGCACCACCACCCAGCAAGGTATGGCACGAAGTGGTGCGTGCCACTAGAACACTGTGGTGGGTAGGTTACTTTCTCCGTAGTGCCTCCCTGAGGCTCATGATACATGGGAAAGAAAGCTAGTGCGCGTTCCAAGAGCTTCGCGTTATGGTGGCCTGCTAATGTGGAATGGGTGATAGTGGAGGGAGATGGGGTGAAACTGTGTCGTCACGAGGATGACTTTTTGATGGGTCAGGGCCCCCGTGATGCATCATGAGGTCAGGACCCCCGTGATGCATCATGGGTCAGGGCCCCCCGTGATGCACCATGGGTCAGGACCCCCGTGATGCACCATGGGTCAGGACCCCTGTGATGCATCATGAGGTCAGGACCCCCCGTAATGCGGGCTCACACACCCACAGGAAGGTGCAGGCAGCACGCCTCTACTGACCCGAGGGCGTTGCCAGCCTCAGTGGACTTGTAGATGTCACACTTGTGCAGGGGCTTGGAAGGGTCGAGGGGGTCGTACTCTCCCGCCTTCATGCACAGCGCCTTGTGGAACTGGAACTGCACCACGAAGCTCACAAAGTACCTGAAACACAATTTATATCCATTACTTTATTTACTACGACAAATATTTTTTGTCAATATTTATATCAAATTTAAGTGACAGTTCTACCAAATTTATTTACATTTATATTTCAATTTTTCTTTATATTTTTACAAGATCTAGTCAGAAGTGCAGCCTGGCCACACTTATAAAGGTGTAGGGAGTGTCTGTAAGAAAGGGAAATGCTTTTTGCTTTGTATATTTGCTATTGAATCTATTGACTATCGAGTAAGTCAACTAAAGGAATTGCCAGTCCCCCAAAAGTAACCAAAAACTTCAGGTTAAATAACCTACCTCACCTTCCTAATAAATTATCCTTCACCTGTCCTATCTCTCTCTCTCTCTCTCTCTCTCTCTCTCTCTCACCTGTCTCATATCCATAACCTTGTATGTTCTCAACATCAATTATATAGGTAAGTTCTTATTGCATTTATTTCTAAAATAATTTATCCTTTAACTAAAAACGTTTTTTCTATACGTTTCTCTTAGTTGGTTAATCTCATTAGTTTGCGAGTGTAGGCCACATGTGTCAACACAAGAGGTTGCCGTGTGGCTCACCCGACATACGGCACGTTGGCCGGAATGTGGTACTTTGCTCCCGGGTCGAAGTCGTACTCTGAACGTTGGACAGGAGGCTTGATTCCCTGTATCTTGTATCTGAAAATACAAATTACAAATTTTCTTTATATTAAGACGTTGCCAATATTTGGATGAAACAAGTGTCAACATGTTTGAGGAATATACATGACATCAATACAAGCAATGGGGGGGGGGTAGAAATAGCCTAAGCTACTCTATCCCTTTGAGATGTATTTCTTTCTTGTCTCAATAAACATACTTGAACTTTAAGCAAGGCCACCCCCTGAACTGCATTAATGACTCACTCATTACTAGGTGTTAATATACTGTGCCTCGTATTGCTATTCCAAGACAATGCTTGAAAATACAATTTTAACAACATCGGTATTTAATATTTATTTGCATGACTATGACCTGTAATAAGCCAATGCCTGAGAATACAGACATTGGATACAAAAATGGCAACAATAAATATAATGGCGAAAACAAACTTGAGTGCCATACTTTGCGAGTTCTGACCAAGTGCATGGTTCAAAGTACTATTAATCTAAAGCCACTTTATCAGCTGATAGCGAAAACGTTTTTGAACAAGCGTGACAAACTGAAGATAACCAGTTCAAACAACTCTACAGTACCCTTCTGCGGGAAACTCTAGTACAGCAACCCCTGATAATATCCACTTGGCAACAATGTTTTGAAACATTTACTGTATACCTCCCAAGCCAAATAAACAAACAAAATCTTGACCAATCCACACACTAGAAAATGAAGGGACGACGACGTTTCGGTCCGTCCTGGACCATTCTCAAGTCCATGTGGTTCTCAAGACTCATTCTCAAGCCAATCGACTCGAGAATGGTCCAGGACAGACCGAAACGTCGTCGTCCCTTCATTTTTTTAGTGTGTGGATTGGTCAACATACTTCAGCCACGTTATTGCGACTCATCGCCTGCAAAAACAAAATCTAATCACCTAAGTTCCCACCAGGCGCAGTTCCAGTCCCGCTCAGAGATCCTGCCACTGAACACATCCCACCGCCACAAGTCCATCAGGTATCCGAAAGGCAGGAAAGTGATCTTATCAAGTGCCATGCTCATGAGGAAATTGATGTCTACTTCCGGGTCGTCGTGTACCTCCTCCAGGAGCCCAATCTCGTGAAGATGCTTAGGTGTGGCGACGCTCAGGGCCAAGACGTCTCCCACCGCCTCGTGGAACCCTGAAAAATTCTTCCTAGATTAGATTTAGATTTTTTATTCAGGTAAAGGTACATACATTGAAGACGAGTTACAAACAATGTTAGTTTCTTCTCTTCACAAAAGGAAAATTAACTGTATATTAAATTAGAAAATAAGTTATGTATTACAGTAGAAAGCAAGCTACTCTATTTGTAAGGCAGAATCAAAGTAAATTGAGCAAATATTGCAATTTTGAAATTTATTAACTATATGGCAAAAGCATTCCCCCCTTCTCCCACTTCAGATCATTCGTCTATTGTTGGTAAGAACAATTCTTTGCTACTGTCTACCATTACCTGTGCTACCACAACTGCTGACACTACTAGTAATATATCACAACCACTAACCACTAGTATTACCACAACCACTAGTGCTAACGAAACAACTATTGCTAACAAAATTGCTATTGCTACCACAACTACTAATGCCATCACAACTAGTAATACCACAACAACTACCACTAGTAAATACTGCTACTACCACAATCATTAGTACTACTAACACAATCACTACGATTTCTACTCATTAATAGTACCCACTAATACTACCACTAGTAGTACCACTACTACTACCACTACTACTAAAGTGCTGGTATACATATACTAATGTTATAAGAGCCTAAATCATCCAAGTTCTGAACTTGAGCCGACTCTTCTACCAAACAAACCCATTTTAAAAACACAAGAGATGGCGGGAAAGTGCCGCGCGCCCCATCACCTGGGTTGGCGCCGCCGCGGAACACCTCTGGGAGGTGCTTGTACTGCAGGAAGTACTCTATGTGGCCCATTTCGTGGTGAACTGTTATCAGGTCATTCATTGTCACATCCGTACACTGTTTAATTCTGGGGGGAAAAGCAAGGCATAGTGAGAAGCAGGTGCAGATCAATGTGAGTGAGGCTTCGAGATCTTCTCGTACTGTCTCGAAGCTTCCAGTTACATGTATACACTGGCTATGGAAATGTGTCATCCCTTTTGTTTCTTAATACGTGTCACACCACATGCAAACTTAGACTACGAAGCATAATACCTTACAAGTTGACTAGACCACACACTAGAAGGTGAAGGGACGACGACGTTTCGGTCCGTCCTGGACCATTCTCAATCTACTTGAGAATGGTCCAGGACGGACCGAAACGTCGTCGTCCCTTCCACCTTCTAGTGTGTGGTTTGGTCAATATACTTTAGCCACGTTATTGTGACTCATCGCCTGCATACGTTATAAGCACTAGGAAGAACACCCCTTTCAAGGTCGGGTGAAGCTGTGGAAGCGAAGCTGTGGAAGCTGAAGCTGTGGACCTGAAGCTTGAGCTGTGGAAGCTGAAGACGAGGACCACCCGCCAAGCACAACACAAGCGCCCTTACCTGGGTTAGCACCATTACGGAAAAACAACGGGAGATGTCGGTACTGGAGGAAGTACTCTATGTGGCCCATCTCATGGTGTATCGTAATGAGGTCATCCATGGTCACTCTCGTGCACTGCTTTATTCTTAAACAATCCAAAGCACCATCTAAACCTAATGGTTATACAGACTGAGACATGCAGGGTTATATATAGAGTGCATCATGCAACGGTAATACAGCGATTATCTGTAATTATTTACTAGTCAAAGTCTTGGTCCACCAACAGGCCTGGTCCTCCAGAACACAGGCCTGGTCCTCCAGAACGCAGGCCTGGTCCTCCAGTGGTCTCTGTCGACGATAGTATTTGTCAACTAGAGTTCAGGTTTACTACTGTGCGATTACACTACAGTGTGGATAAACTACGGTGCTGGTCGGCTGCAGTGCAGGTGGACTACAGTGCTGTATCTCAAGATCAGCGGTGAAGTTTATAACTCGTGCTTTAATGTCATGCGGGTTAATCAGTGAATTAAATAACATTGGTTCAATGGAAAGAGCTTGAGGAACTGTGGGAATATTTGAGAGGCAGGAGTAAGTGTACGGTTAGACCATCTACCAGTGTGTGAGAGGCAGGAGTGAGTGTACAGGGAGACCATCTACCAGTGTGTGAGAGGCAGGAGTGAGTGTACAGGGAGACCATCTACCAGTGTGTGAGAGGCAGGAGTAAGTGTACAGGGAGACCATCTACCAGTGTGTGAGAGGCAGGAGTATACAGGGAGACCATCTACCAGTGTGTGAGAGGCGACCATCTACCAGTGTGCGAGAGGCAGGAGTATACAGGGAGACCATCTACCAGTGTGTGAGAGGCAGGAGTATACAGGGAGACCATCTACCAGCGTCTGAGACAGGAGTGAGTGTACAGGGGTGCATCAGATAACTAACTACCAGGGAGAATAGGTTCCAAATATGGAATACTCATGTTCTCTTAAGTAGCAGGAAATTTAATAAAAAAAATTAGTGAATAGTTTAAACATTTATAATCTGTGCAATTAAATATGATTAAGAACACCTACTGCTTTAAATGTTCTTGTGGCAGAAAATAAAACTTGTCTTAAGGTTTATAAGATTAATGAACATTAAAACTACAGAGTTAGACATCTATGTCATAATTCTAATTCAAAAGCTCTAATATTTAGAGGTTTTATACCACCACTTCCACCAAATTTGAAAACTATACATTATGCAACTACAGATGTGATTAAATAATTGACATCAATTACCCATTAAAGCAGTAGAAAAAAGAAGAGAAAGAGGAGTTAAGAACAAACACAAGACTTACGTGTGTCTATTCTGGAGAAGCGGAAGTTTATGGTTAAAAGGAAACAAAGAGCCCCATATTACTACCTGAGAAGCATACCACTGACTTCCCAGAGCTAACCAATATTACTTCAAACATGATGCAATATTTTATTTTGACCAGACCACACACCAGAAGGTGAAAGGACGACGACGTTTTGGTCCGTCCTGGACCATTCTCAAGTCGATTGAGAATGGTCCAGGACGGGCCGAAACGTCGTCGTCATTTCACCTTCTAGTGTGTGGTCTGGTCAACACACTTTAGTCACGTTATTGTGACTCCTCGCGTGGTATATAAAATATTGCAGGCAAGTGTTCCCTCTGTCCAGAGAGTGGTGACCATGCGTCTGTAGGTGTGCAGTTTAAGTGCACAACATGTACACTTTATGTACACCATGACAAGCTCATCTTTGTACACTCCTCTATGTAACACTCTTATATAAATATTTCCTAAATATTCTCTTTCTATAACTCCAGGCTTGGGATTTTTTTTAATTTCGTGTACATTCTGTACTTAATCTTAAAAAATCAGTTTAAGGCTAATTCTAGAGGTACAATTGTACAAAAGTACACAAGATGTGCTATACTAGGAATATGAATATTTAAATGTGCTTTTAATTATTTTTTAATATTCACAATATAAAGTGAATACAATTTGGTACTATTCACTTTGTAAACTGAATAGTACTGGCTCCCAGGTACCAAATTATTCTGGCTCCCAAGTACTTTATTTACTGCTAGGCGAAGAGGGGCATTAGGTGAAAAGAAACATGCCCACCCATTTATGCTCCGCCCGGGAATCGAACCCGGGGTCCCCCGATCGTGAGTCAAGAACGAAGCCAACTGTAAACAGTCACCCTTTGCATCTCTGGTAGAATTAATAACGCCCTATACACGGGTCATTCAATTATATATACTCTTAACTTGCCGTTTCTCATTACTAAGTTGTAATAAATGTGTATAACATTTTCATTCCAATGAATTATCAATTTAAAGTTCAATTCATTACTAAACAAATCCACAAGGGCCGTGACGAGGATTCGAATTACTATTCTGTATAAATTCATTACTTTTTTGATAAACATTACTTTTTTATAAATTTCATTACTTTTCTGTATAAAGTTTAATTAGTCTTTTGCTGTTAAATTGTTATACGACTTCACTTGTAAAGCATAATGTAATATTTACACAAAACACCAAAGATGTCGTACCTAAAGTCCTTGCCGTTACAAAAGTCCCAAGCGGAGGCGTGACACACCAGGTCCCGGCCTCGGGGCTTCTCTATGATGGAGTGCTGCCAGAACTCCTGCGGCATCCTCGTCAGGTTGAGGGAGACGAAGAAGTCCTCGGCCAGCTCGAACATCCTCCGAGGCGTGTAGCCCTGCGCAACAACCATTCAGTAAGTTGACCAGACCACATACTAGAACGTGAAGGGACGACGACGTTTCGGTCCGTCCTGGACCATTCTCAAGTCCAGAAGAATCGACTTGAGAATGGTCCAGGACGGACCGAAACGTCGTCGTTCCTTTCCTTTCTAGTGTGTGGTCTGGTCAACATACTTCAGCCACGTTATTGTGACTCATCGCCTACAACCATTCAATAATCATGTAATTACCAAAGTGTTACCTAAATGTGCAGCATTCACCATCCATGTGACGATAAAGATCTCCCTGGAATGTGTAATATACATCACAGGCGAGGCCTTAAAACATCAATGAACTCGAGGCACGAGTTTTGAAAACGAAAATAAAGTCTCAAGTCAGGAAGGCTGAACACATTCCATCGATGGGTTTACATACTTGGTGGAGAGATTTGTTTACCTGTGCCACCATTTGTGGGGTGATATCAACGGAGACCTTGCCAGGGAAGGGGATCATAAGGTCGTACACTTCACCCCAGTTCTGGGCCCACATATTGCCCAGTAGATGGGCTGGGATGGGACCACGACGACTCACGTGCTCTTCGCCGTATTTCTGAAGATAATTGTGTTGATTTTCGTACAATTACTTAATGATAATTTTTATTTGATATGTGGTTTTTAAAAGGTAACATTTATACTTTAGAAAATTATGCGATAGGTTGAATGTTACAGAAGCTCGCCCACATTCTATCCATTCAAATGTAGACATGATAGAGCCTAGTAGGCTCGGGAATCTGTATATCAGTTTACTGACAGTTGAGAGGAGGGACCAAAGAGCCAGAGCTCAACCCCTGCAAGCACAATTAGGCGAGTATAATTAGGCGAGTACATTAGTCAGAGACGCCTCACCCTGACCACCTACCTCCCTCAGTTTCCTTCTGACATAGGCGTGCAGTTGCTGGTACAGAGGCATCAACTGAGTCCATAACTCTGCTAGATCACTCCGGAACGTATTCGACTCGTATGGATACAGCCACATGTCTCCCATATTGTCAAAACCTGTAAGAAATGTTCGTTTCTGTATTTTGTCAGTGGCTAAATGCTTGGATGACCTCGTCAATCACTAGTTTATGTTGACCTTATGCTTTCCTTCTAGAATATTTAGGCGATACTTGCAATAAACAACCGTAAGGAGGTCTTATATCTACGAATGAAGTCCAGATTTATTGATTCCTTTTGATGCAGATAAATACATATAAATTAAGGGTATCATTATTTTTGTGACTTGTGTCCTTCAACTTAGGTTTGGGTGTTGCATGCAACACACTACACGGTTCAATAATAACAAGGAACGAGTACGAACACACAGGTAACACATACCGTTGAGCTTGGCCGCCTTGTTGGCCAGTTTCACGAAGTGCCTGTAATGGTCTTTGATCCTGCGACCCGTCTGGAGGCGCCACATCTTCCACACGTGCTCCAGCTCCTCGTAGTCCCGGCTCGTCCTCAGGATACGCGTCAGGTCTGCGCCACCAGGAATTAACATGATCTTATACTCGTCGACATTATTAATTACGCGCGGGCGAATAGTCACAATAACGTGGCTAAAGTATGTTGACCAGACCACACACTAGAAGGTGAAGGGACGACCACGTTTCGATCCGTCCTGGACCATTCTCAAGTCGATGAGTCTCAAGTCGATGAGTCTCAAGCCAAGTACTACCTCAATGCTCGTGTTCTTTATCTATACTAATCTTTCATGGGGGAGGGAAATTTCGGACTGTTAGGCGACGACGCGACACTCATGAGGATAAATAGAGTGAAAGCCTGGGGCGGGGGGGGAGGAAAAAAAAAGAAAAAGGATACTTGGACAAACAGCAAGAATTGTCGAACTAGTGGTTACAACAGTTTACCTAGATGTCGCTGGGAGGAGCCAAGACCCCTTCTAATGAACATAACCGTGCTATTGGACTTTGGGAAGGAATATGAACAACAAACACACAGCCGGTTTTGTGGCTGAGCCGAGTGAGGGAGAGTGTAAGTGAGAATGTGCGTGTGCGTGCGTGTGCGTGTGCGTGCGCGTGCGCGTGCGCGTGCGTGTGCGTGTGCGTGTGTGTGTGTGTGTGTGTGTGTGTAAACAGGTCGACAGTGAAGAGGAAAGTTGCAGAGCCAGCTTGGGTCAAGGCACTGTACACATATTTACACTACACTCTTACTGATATTTAGAGATGCTTGCTTCACTCGTGTCGTAAAACGTAAGGGTAATGGCAAGAGCAGTACTCGCTGCCCCACAAGACTGTCGTCTCCAGTCCTCCCTCAAATATAAAACACTTACGTGAGACCAACTTACTGCGAGACAGATCAGCGAATATATCTGAACTATTTTGAATATGGAACCGCTCCCTTATACAGTTCCATCCCCATTGTACTACCTCATCATCCACCAGCATCTTTCCTACCCAACACCTGTATATACTGGCTAACATTGTAACCAACATCAGTGGTCGAGTGCTCAGTAATTCGCTACACGTTGTCGTCATAGATTCAGCTACTCGGAACAAGTTCCAAGTAGCACGGGCTATGGTGAGCCCGTAGTGGACTACCAGGCACAGAAGCGGTGCGATTTTAGTCCGTTGTGCGTCCATCATATATGTATACCT
>WNGS01003388.1:19224986-19277979 GCA_020271785.1 Procambarus virginalis | reverse complement strand
GCTCTACACTTGTATATGTAGCTATACACACTGCACGTTCTTAAGAAGTATGGGTAGTGACCCGTGTGAACCATGACAGGATACTGGAGTCCCCCCTGACTATGCAAACAGTTTACAGAAATAGTTTGACGTGTGTTAGGGATTCTCACTTCCAGTAGAGCCCCAAGTCATACTGGCATACTCATCATTATCATGTGATACTGACCATTGTCGCGGTATAGTTTTACTATAGAGCGCGTCTGGGAACACTTAGCACATAGATTCGAACCCTCGTCATGACTCGTGTGGATTTGTTCCATCAATTATAATGGTGTATTTCTGTAGTTAAACAGTGGTACTCGAGTTTCCATGCCCCCCATTTCCCCCCTACAACTAGGTTGTTACCAATGGACCCCGCTACACCCAATGGTCCCCATCAATGGACCTCCCTACACCCAATGGTCCCATCAATGGACCCCCTACACCCAATGGTCCCATCAATAAACCCCCCCTACACCCAATGGTCCCATCAATGGACCCCCTACACCCAATGGTCCCATCAATGGACCCCCTACACCCAATGGTCCCATCAATGGACCCCCTACACCCAATGGTCCCATCAATGGACCCCCCTACACCCAATGGTCCCATCAATGGACCCCCCTACACCCAATGGTCCCATCAATGGACTCCCTAGAACAAAATAGATCTAGCTAGCAACATTGGCAGTAGACATTGCAACATCGGCAGTAGACATTGCTGCAACAAAAACATACATTTATAGGTCACAAGACCTGCATTGTTATTCTCAGCTAAAGTTGCATATAAAAGGTAACAAGAGCCATTCAATTCAACACTCATAAGAAGGTCTTATTTTGGTAAGAGTACAATACAATACTGGGTATTAGTTCCAGCTTGGGTACCACTGTTTTGGTACAACACTAAGTCATACTGGCAGACTCATCACTGCCAATAATCATCTTGGTCCATCAACCGAGCCATTAGAGAAAACGAATTATAGTTTTTCAAAGATGGTAAATTATTATATTTTCATACTGTTCAACAACTACACAAACATTAATAATTAAATCAATACTTGCACACACACACAGTCTCTCGGAAAGTAAGTTTCCTCCGTACACAAAAGAGCAGTGTTTCCTCCGTACACAAAAGAGCAGTGTTTCCTCCGTACACTGCTCTTTTAGTACACAAAACCGGTTATAATTGCGCTCCGCCTCCTCCAGTGGCAGCTTTATAGGCCCAGACAACAGGTTTTTTATGTTTTAAAACTAACCTTAAACGACAATATATATTTTATGGACAATATCGCCTGCCATGGCGCGTGTGGCCGTAGGGAGCTGGAACCCTGAGCAGGTGAACATTGCAGCAATGTATAGCCATGGCTGTGATAGACAAAATATCCCTAGGAGAGCGGTTCTGGCCTCGTGGTCCCCCTGGCCTGGCGCCGAGAGGCTCGTGACATACAGAACGGAGTCAATACTGTCAGCGGAGAGCTTGCTGATCCCACCTGAGTGAGAGGAGCTAGGTTGGTCACCTCACAATCACCTTTTTACATAATACCCACTTTCACCCGCACAACTCTTTCTTTCATTCCTGTCTACGAACGGCCAGTGGGCGTGCACTACAGCCCGTCCGGTAGGCGTGCACTTCGTACCCCACGTGTGGTAGGGAAGGCAAGGTGTGGTGCACCCCACACTATGTGCCCCACTCCACTGGACACCACTCATAGAGGAGAGGGAGGGAGAGGGGTAATAACTGAAATATTTGGGCAATGACTGCTAAGTCAAGATGGAAGCGAGCCAGTGGTGCTCATCTCGTGTAAGGTTCGTTGCTCTTGCGAGAACCACCACAGTGCTTGGTTAGGCGAGGGCTTAGCGCCGCTGTGGACTCTGGGAGATTTCAATGGGTAGGCAGCACGGAATCCCTGGCTTCAAGGAGCCAGATTCACTCAAGCACTTACGAACGTGTACATCTTTCCTCAATCTTTGATGGCTTTGGTTACATTTATTAAACAGTTTACAAGCATGAAAACGTCCCATTCAACTGTTATTGTCATAAACAGCCTCCAGGTGCTTCGGAGCTCATTAACAGTTTAATAATTGGAAACAAAGCCGCCAAAGATTGAGAAAAGATGTACAGGTTCGTAAGTGTTTGCGTAAGTGCTTTCGTGAATCTGGCCCCTGAGCCCCAGGCACCAGAACTTTTGAAACAGTAGTGGGGAAAACAAATATTTCCCTTTGGTACTTCAGCACGAGCGATTCCTCATTCACACTCTTCCAACATATAACACTGTCTCGCTCACTGTCTCGCACTCTTCTTTGTCACTACCTTCCTCCCTCCATCACACACACACACACACACACACACACACACACTGTCTGCCTGTCTGTCCGTCCGTCCGTCCGTCTCTCTTTTACCCTCCCCCCCACCACTCTCGCCGCCTCTGTCTCGCTCCACCATACAATCGACAGTCATGACCTGGTTTCCGTCTCTATCCTGCCCCAGCGCCCATTGCCCCATCCCATACCCAGCTTTCTCCACACCACCACCTTTTCCTCGTTTCTACTTCTCCCTATCGGCTATCATGTGTGTGTGTGTGTGTGTGTGTGTGTGTGTGTGTGTGTGTGTGTGTGTGTGTGTGTGTGTGTGTGTGTGTGTGTGTGTGAGTGTGTGTGTGTGTGTGTGTTTGTGTGTGTTCTTGTGGTGCGAGATGCCTACACAGACACGAATATGTACGCCCATCAGAGTTAAATACACATGGCGACAAAAAGCTGCACACAACTTGGCCCTCGTCCAACAGCACATTTATATTTCAGACAGTTGTGGGGCCGTGTACCGTACTGTGAGTGGAATGTGTGTCGTGCCGGCTGTCTTCTATGATGGACATCCGGCTCCTTGACCCCTGCTACTAGTTAGTAGTTTAGTGACTCCCAAGCATCTTGTGCGTTGCTGTACCAACACTGAACGCTGTGAGCAGAGTTTTTCCACATAATCACCTAACCCCTCCCCCCGCACACTCGTCTGCGTTCATTTGATTTATGCTTGCTTGCTCTCTCTCTCTCTCTCTCTCTCTCTCTCTCTCTCTCTCTCTCTCTCTCTCTCTCTCTCTCTCTCTCTCTCTCGTTATGACATGATCGAGGAACGAGGCTGATATACGCGTTAGAAAGCTCACAAAAAATTCGAGGTTGAATCAAAGAGTTAATCAAAATGCCTCTGTATGAGATACTGACTGCACAGTCATCTGCAGAGCATGGGGGTGTAGACTAAGTTTACTCACGAGTAAGACTATCAAATCGGAGTATTTCTTTGATTTATAAGATATTAGAGATATTTGTAACCAACTTCTCCAAATATTTGTTAGTTAGATAAGTGTAGTGATGCCCTGGTCTAGTAGCAGCGTGTCGGTCAGTAGACACGGCTGCTTGGTTAACAGTACTCTGGTCTTTTAGTGTTTCAGAGTCCGCCGCCGTAGCGTAATGTACGGGGACACCGGTCCCTTGTAGAGACCCCGAGATCTTTCACCTGGGAACAGCAGAAGTCTTGCATTGTGAGCGACATATTAGTGCAGTTATCCTGCTTGCATTGGACAAACTCGTTATTTGTTGTGGTATAACCACGAACACGGCAGAAAAAGTAGTGGAGTATATCCAGAGACAGATCTAACCTTCAGGATCTTGTCGTGATGCGCCATAACAGACGGTCAGAAAAAAAAGAACTCTACAGACCAGCGCAGTCAGGTATTAGAGAAGAGTCTGGCCCTGTGGGGTGACCTACGGGGGTGAGGGAGGGGGCGGCACTGTGTAAACACACGCCCCACTACCTACAGGTCACAGGTCCTACCTACCTACACACACACACACACACACTGCGTGGCTAGAAAGGCGGAATCCAAGAGTCAATGCTCTATCCTGCAAGCACAAATAGGTGAGCACACGTACGTCCTCTTAGCCGAGGGGCGTTTCTTTCAGAGTGAAAGAGAGGGAAAAGGACGAGGTAGGGAAAGAAATTAGGTAGAGCAAAGGGTGAGGTAGGAATGGGGTACGAGGTAAGGGGAAGAAGAAGCGTTGCAAAGGAAAATCAGTCATCGGCTGGGGCGGGGAAGGATTGAAGATCATTCCTCGCTGCTCCAACTGCTGCCTTCCCTTCCTCGCTCCTCCTCCTCCTGCTGCTGCTGCTGCTGCTGCTGCTGCTGGCCTCCAGCACCGTCACCATGAGTGAGAGAGGTGGCCAGGTCAACAATACAAAGAAGCGCACAATAACAATAGCCTTGTCTATTTAGAGACACTGTGATCCTGGACGTAGAGGGCGCTGTCATAATGCTTGACGTGTGCGCCCACTGACCTCACAACAACCACCAATAACATTCACAGAGAAAAACGTTGTAGTCTCATCTACTGATGGCTTTGTCTTGACACACACACACACACACACACACACACACACACACACATATAATATAATAATGTATATGTATATGTATGTGTGATTTATCAATGATGAAATCAGTAGAAGACATGAGGGGGGGGGGGTTCGAACCTGCACACTGGTGGGTACTCCCAAGTATACGCCCTAGCTACCTCAGCCACGACAATACTCAAAAACAATGCAACCTGGGAGTCAAGTGCTAAAAAAAACTTTGGCTTAATATCACAAATCCACATACTGATGGTAGTAGATATTATTTCGTTAAATGTAACTACATAAAACACTTCGATTTTTGGCACGTGAGCACTTGGGGGGGGTTCGGTTCCCGAGCACGGGACTGCCTGTGTTTCTACCCTTAACCTCTGGATGCATATTGAGGGGGGGGCGGGGGAGGAATACTGATCAAACTGGAACTCTGAGTTACTCTCTAGCTAAATGAACTAGAGGGTTCAGCTCCAGGACCGATTATGTGCCTCTGTAATCCTTTACACCACCGCCTACGGGATGGGTATGGGGTGCATAATAAAGAAATTAAAAATCCTCTATGACGTTGTCAAATTCCTCCAGCCTACCACAGCTCTTGCAATGGGGAGACAATCAGTCTTAGAAAACTATTTTCGGGTATTAAGTAAACAAATTATGACCCTTTTTAGTCTGGTGCACATTTGGCCACATATGACAGACACGCTGGTGAAGGACAAACATTGTACCTCAGGCACCTCTCGTGGGAGGAGTGAAACTACTACTGTTGACATTCTCCCGGCCTGGTGGCGGAGTTCACCTGCAGCTTCAGGAGACAGGCCTGACCCCACTTATGGCACCAATAAAACCTATTCCCATCTGTATACAACAAATTTAAGGTTCTTGAAATAAAATACAAGCAACACTCACAGCCATAGAGAAAATCCAGCCAACAAGAGCGCCAATATACTCTCTTCAATACAAGGAGAATGGCGCACACGCAACACATTCCTTTTCAAAAGGTTGCATTCCTGATCTCTGTCATCACAAATACTTCAGTTTTGTTACTAGACTGTAGCTGAAATGGCATGACCAGCGTCTGAAGGTGGACGCTACAATTCATCCACGTCACATCATATTTGCGTTTACCTCCTAAAAGCATTAGTATTTACACAAAATATAGCGTGTATAATTAGAGTCGGCCGTGCTAGCCGATGGACTCGCCAAACTAGCGCCAAGTGGTCGAAGAAGTCGCACTATTACGACATGTCTTCCAAAATAATGATAGTACTTGAGAATGGAGAGATCTCAATCGACTTTAGAATGGTCCAGGACGGACCGAAACGTCGTCGTCCCTTCACTTTCTAGTGTGTGGTCTGGTCAACTTACTTTAGCCACGTTATTGTGACTCGTCGCCTGCATAATGATAGTACCTCCAGAACTATGCACGAAAGTACACAACAGTGGCACTTGCACCCAAAACATGTCCGGATTACTATTAATGTACTATTAATTGGGCACGGGGGCCGAGCAAGAATTGTCATGATTAAGAAGGCGCCAAGCAGGGAAGACTATGTAGCACCTAACGTGTCCTAGACCTTCTATAGTGCATCTGTGGTAGGTATTTCTAGCACCATTTTTTGCACCATGACCTATTGCTACTGGCAACAGGTCTACTACTGCCTGATCCACCTTGGGGAGTAGAACAACTCGCAGAACCCACTACAGGTATGCTCCAGGAATACCTAGTCTCATTCTGATTGATGAAGATTAAGCCACCTAAGAAGTGGCACGGGCATGAATAGCCCCCCCCCCCAAGAGCCTGATCCTGTTTAACCCCGCTCTACCTACTTTGACCCACCACCACACCTCAACACTGTTCCTTCAACATGGAACAAACACTGCTGACCAGTACAACATATATGGGTGATTGTGGCGATGGTGGAGGGGTTGGTAGTGGTGGAAGTAGTCACTATTAGACAAGCACTGAAGTAGCGAAGGGCTAGACTAACAGGAACCGGTCCTCAGTCACAGGTGGCGCTGATGGACCAGAAGGGGTCACTAGCTCTTCACTCGCTCTTTCCAAATACAGAAACTTGGGAGCAAGAAGTGGCAGAAACAACTGGTTCAGGTGTCTGCTACATCAGTGAGAACTACGAACATTGTGGAGGCGTGTGCTCACCTCTATGTTACCTACACCTGCCTCTTGGGAGACGTCTCCCGTCACGTACGGTGCAGTCGCACCTCCACAGATCTCCAGTATCATCTATTGATACTGGTAATGGCTCAAAAGGCCACCACTTGCAGGCGAAGAGTCACAATCGTGGCTGAAGTATGTTGACCAGACCACACACTAGAAGTAAGGGCGACCACTTACGGGCATGAATAGCCCGTGCCACCTTTTGGTGGCTTAATCTTCATCAATCAATAAATCAGCCTCTTGGGTATTATGTGGGCCCATTTTAATAGAACAGGTCATCACCATCATCGTCAACTAAACACGTCAATGTCGTATACAAATGTTATATCATGAATGGAAGAGGGTAGCTACAGCAATACAGTGAACACACTACCCACCAACACTGACAACATCGCTATCAAGCACAGAACTGGATGGGCTCTAGTGTCACTTAAATTCCCCTTAACACACAATAAACTACTTGTGAACTGTAATGACGCGAAATTGTTCCAAAAGTTATACCTGAAGTGAGGTAATTAACACAGTGCGCTAACAACCCATTTGTCCCGGAGTAGAGAAGAGCACAGGCCGATACGTTTGTGAACGCTTCCTTATAACTGATGCCTCTAATTCACCTGGCGGTAAATAGGTGCCTGGGAGTTGGGTAACTGTAACAGGGTTGTTGATTTGTGGAACCAATTGCCGCGTAACGTGGTGGAGGTGGGGTCCCTCGATTGTTTCAAGCGAGGGTTGGACATGTATATGAGTGGGATTGGGTGGTTGTAAATAGGAGCTGCCTCGTATGGACCAATAGGCCTTCTGCAGTTGCCTTCGTTCGTATGTTCTTATGTCAGAAGCTGAGCTAGGGGTACGGCGATAAGCCCAACAGGCTTTCTGTCCCCCGACAACAGGCAACAACTGACCCCAGAAGAGAACTAGTCAGGCAACAACTAGGATCAGTGATGGTACAAGTGATGTTGACACAGCAGTTAGTTACAATAGACTATAGGTGTTAACGGCTCACAGTTACTGAATAGTGATCGCCTAGTATTGTCAATATTTTAAATTCTAGATTTGCTTATTGCTAATAAAAAAAGATATTTAGACAATCGAAGCTTAACTTCAGATGTCTACAGCACAGGTTACAGCCATCACTTTCTCACGCACAAGTTTCAGTACTGTAAATTATATTAATTTGTATAAATTAAACTGTACAAATACTTGGGATTATTCATTAACACAAAGAATGCTAGACATGCCAGGGCTCAGAATTTCCAGCTCCTCGTTACAAGTGTGAAGTTCCTTTACAGTCAGCCATTTCTGCTCTGTCTTACCAACGAAGAAATTTACATTTGATACCAAGTCGTTTACATGGAGATTAAGCTCGACCAGGAAGTGTCATGACTTGACAGTATTCATTACAATGTGAAGCGCCTGATCTTCAAGGTAACTACAGGACATCTGCATGGCAAACGTGTAATAAGTACGGAGGCGAGTCACAAAGCCTACAAATCAGTCCCTTGTCATGTTTTATAAAGGGGTGACCTTCAAGTGTAGGCTACATGTTTACATCTGATCAGCACGCCCCAGATAGCACAGCTACGCATGTATAAATGACGCCAAGATGCTGTTCTCCTGAAAAAGACAAGCCAGACATTTCCATACGATCAACTACCAACACAACCACTCCATCCACAGCTGGTCCACCCCACCCCACAACTACGTCGGGTACGCCGGGGCGCATCCGATCCCACGATCGTCGTCGCCCCTAACTCAACACCACCACAATTACGTCACCCACCAACGATCATCATCCTCGTACACTATTCTACCCACAACTATTTCCCCCCCACACCTACCTGTACTATTCCACACGACTATTTACCCCCTATCCAGCGACTAACTACTCCACCCCAACTACGTGCAACAACTACAACCACTGCACCCACACGCAAGACAGGTGGAGGAGCGGGAGGTGCCTTGCCCTGCACATGATGGTAGGGGGACAAGGACCACCACCTGACGAGACCACACTACCACCCATTATGGTATTATTAACTCCGCCCTTGGACCCCGCCCTTGGACGCAGGCTGGCCGCTTCATAGACAAGATTTTAATGTTCTGGGCGTTATAACTGCCAATGTCAAACTTATTCTGGATGCTAATTTTAACTACATATCAATGAATAAAAAGTCCATGGTCTGATGAATGATGCATCAAAAATATATTTTAGCGTTAACATAATAAATGATTCCCGTATCTACTTTGCTGGTTTATTGAATAAAGTTTCCTATAAAATACATGACCAGTCAACGACTTGACATTCTTCGTTGTCTCTTGATATGGTGATGCTATTAATACTAAATTTAATTCTTGGGAGCGAAAAGGTTTTAAGTGAATATTAAAAGTAAAGGTTGACATTTGGGTACACACCAATAGTGATAACACGGGTTGGATAACAATAGATTCATGTATCTATAGTCTTTATATAGTGACCTAATATATACTAACTCAAATCTTGTCTTAATATCACCAATGGTATTCCCCTCGTGTGCAACCCCCTGCATGTCGCATAAGCTAATGAAGGATATTGATAATGATGACCAGACCACACACTAGAAGGTGAAAGGACGACGACATTCTCAAGTCGATCGACTTGAGAATGGTCCAGGACGGACCGAAACGTCGTCGTCCCTTCACCTTCTAGTGTGTGGTCTGGTCAACATACTTTAGCCATGTTATTGCGACTCATCACCTAATGAAGGATATAAACAAATAATTACCCCAAAAAAAACGTTAGATGGGGTGCAGCCTCATCAACGCTGAAGCCTAATGTTAGACACTGACCTGGTTCAAGCTCCAAATTGCAGTTTTTAGGGTTCTTGTAGTCGCAGATCTTAGCAGTGCTGTATAACGTCGACATCTCCGTCACCAGGTCGTTGTACTGTCACCAAACTTCATATTAGAATAAGGTACTACCACGACGGAAAATTGTATTAACTTCACATTGAACTTCAGTATGAGTTAACGCTATAATGATACGTCTGTATACAATCTTGTGCAGATGTAATCTACGAACACGCTAGGACGCAGAGACCCAGCAATGTGTAGAAGGCAATAGTTATGTCTATTAGCCACTCAATTAACTCTTATCAATCAATACGAGATCAAAACAGTCAAGTAGACAAATACAAGGAATGTTAGTGGGAGTGAACCCGTGATAGCATGTTCCTTGCTTCAATCACCCCCCACAGGACTGTGTTTCGACATACTGGCCTTTAACTGTAGGGAGACTTACCTTCTCGAGGTCTTGTTTGGGGAGGGCGGATGTGCCGAGGATGGACAAGAACTTAAACTGCCTCTTGAGGAAGGGATCGCTCAGGGTCTCCCACTTGCCGCTCCACTTCCGAACGCTCTCCCACGCCTCCTTCTGCCACGCCGCATATTTCAATTGCGCTTTCGCCTGTTTTAGTTTTAATTATATTAAGATTTTGTACATTTGTAGAATATATAAAGTGACACTATTAGCAATGATACAAATTGTGAGTATGCAATTGGTTCCTAACGAGGAAGCCAGCGAGCAGAAGTGACGCTAAATGCAACACTAACGGTAGGTAATTATCGAAAGAAGCCATCAAACCTGAAAAACACTTTAGCATGAACACTGATGATGCAGTACTCGCCTTCAGTTTCCTGTGTTCCTCTGTTATGTCGGAGGCATAATTCCAGCTGGCCACGGCGGACTCCGTGCACTCCTGTGACCCCCGCACGTCCAACTCCTGCAGGAAGTTCCTCGCATCCTCCTCTAGCTTCTCAGACTCGTTCCGGGCCTGGGCTGTGTCACACACATCATCAGTCACTCCCAAGCTCTACATAATATTGTAGGTATTATTCAATAAATTTACTAACTGGGCAGGCATACCAGTGCGCCACGGTAAAGACGATAATAAGATGGTTACTAGGGCCCGCCCAGCAATTAAAGATTGTGTTCATGCAGTCCATGTATCTGAAGATGTGTAGACACTACATGTGTGTAAATGTGTGGGGTGAGATCGTGACATGTGTTCATGCGTCTTATCAGTTTTCATGTTATATGTACAGTTGTATACCGTTCAATGGAATGACAAAATGGTACCACTGCTGTACATAACGTTATTTTTATATTATATAAACTTAAAACTCCACACCCCGAGAAGGACTCGAACCCAGACAGCCAAGGAGCGCTATGCACCCCTTGGCGTACCTAGTACCTTAACCACTAGACCAAACTGATTGTACAGTCGTTAGTGGCGCGGATAGTGATTGATTGATAAAGTTTAAGCCACCCAAAAGGTGGCATGGGCATGAATAGCCCGTAAGTAGTGGCCCTTTGGAGCCATTACCAGTATCATTAGCCGATACTGGAGATCTGTGGAGGTGCGACTGCACCCTACGGAGAGGTCGTGACCTCTGGCGGATGGCGATGTTGGCCGGGACCTTGTACTCACCTAGTTGTGCTTGTGAGGGTTGAGCTTTGGCTCTTTGGTCCCTCCTCTCAATTAGGTGAGATGGTCCTCAGGAAGGATGTCCGTCGCGAGGATTCTGTGCCGGTGCCCGACCCTGTGGCCAGTGGTGTTGCTCCCCCCCGGTGTGCCTCCTCCAATGATGCAGCCCACAAGACGTGTCTGGAGAGGTTGACCGGGCCTGTTGGTGAAGAGGTTTTCCACGAAATACGTACTAGCGAGGCGCCCTTACAGTGGGAGCGGGTGTTGACGATTCCTCTGTGCCCGTCTATTATTTGGGTTCCTGAATTCATGGCGCGTCCTCGTGCACCTGTCCATCCCGATATGGAGTGTCTTTGGGAGGCGTACTGTCTCCCGTTTCCGGTGGCGGACTTTCCGGAGAAGTGTGAGTAGGTGTGGCGTTGCTTGTTCTCGTCTACCGATTGTTCTGTCTGCTGGGCCCGTCAGGCGTTTGGTTGCGTGGCTTGACTGTTTCTGCACCGTGTTTTGTACTTTCTATCCACTAGGTCTCGGCGCGTTGTGGTCTCCTCCATACTCACCTTGTAGATCAACTAGCGACGCTTTAAACACCACGTACCGCCCTACGGTGCGCCAAGTCTCCCTCTTACGTACTCCTCTGTTCTCGTCGCCGCTTCTCTCTCTCTACGGCTCAACGCAACACGCACTTGCGACTTCTCTTTCTCCACATAAACGCGTCTCAACATCTGTACGGGTATAGTCATCGGGAGGATACACCCCTTCATGTAAACTGCACTTACTATCAAGAAGAAGACTGTACAGTCAGTTTGGTCTAACTGACCAAAGCCAGGACCAGTTTGGTCCTGGCTGTCTGGGTTTGAAAACTTCTGGGGTGTCGAGTTTTCAGTTTCATATTGGCTTGAGACCCATTCAAGCTTGTTCGCATATTTATATTATATTATATGTTATATATTATATTATAAACCCCCAGTGAAAAAAAGGTTAAGAGTTTAGTGCTTCAACTCATTCAGCCGTCATCAGAGCCAGACAGGAGAGAGATGTAGCCAAATGTAACTGATGCCCGTTAACACTACTTGCTCAGAACCTCCAGTTTCCGATCGTCATTAAAAATTGTCCTGGCTAGTACGAGCAGTGCGACGTCAACAGATTGAGTGACTGATAAAGATTGATTGATTGATGAAGATTAAGCCACCCAAAAGGTGGCACGGGCATGAATAGCCCGTAAGTGCTGGCCCTTCTGAGCCATTATCAGTATCAAGAGCTGATACTGGAGATCTGTGGAGGTGCGACTGCATCCTGCGTGACGGGAGACGTCTCCCGTGACTGATAAAGATTGCGCCACCCAAGAAGTGGCACGGACACGAGTAACCCGTAGGTGGTAGATGTTCGCATTGAATGCGATCTTTGGCCATAAAAGGATAGTTGCAGAATGAGGAGAGATGTACCGGCACAAGTGAATCAGGTGGTCAGCCAAGCGGTTATCATGTTTTCCTGGTTACCGGGAGGCCTTTGGTCCTGGTATGCTGTATACCGCGTGTCGAGCGCGCTTTGGATTGCCAGTCCTTACTTTGTGGCTGCTATCGTGGGGGAGGATACTGGCGTCAACAGGAAACATTCACCCAAATATAACTATCTCCATCCTCCCCTGTTGGATACTTCTCACCTGGGTGTGCTGCCGGGGGTTGAATTAGCTCCTAATTCCGCTTTCTGGGCATTTTGTAGACACTTTATGCAACACCTGCAAATAGCAGCAATCCTTTGTTGCTCAAAATCCTTGATCTGCCACACAAAACACAAATTTTTTCAGAGATCAAAAATAAGTTTACCAATAATAAGTTTATTGCGAGGGAACACTGGTGAATAAGCTGCATCGTCCCATGACAATTGCCTTGGTATTACCTACACATCCTCTATCATTTACAAAGACAATACAAAATACAGAGCAAAAAAAATGCATCATCATCCCCTAACTCTTGCAATGACGACCCTCACTTCAGAACGCTACGTGATTTTTATTTGACATTGACTTGGGCCAGGCGCCCATGCAGTGGCTGACTGCCCCACAAACTTTGCCTACTTGCTACACAATTCTAGCCGCTTCCAGTTGCTAGGCTGCCTCTTCTACACCTCATGGCCCACCATTCCTCAAAGTTTGATAAAAATTCATATATGACTATTTTACAAGCCAATACAAAAAACCATCACGTAGATTTTATGAGCGGAGACCATTCATCTTGGGAGACATCTTAAAGTGTTGTGTTGGAGGATAGAGAATGGACTATGAAGTTCAGGGTTAGAGGCGAGACGATGGGACTGTCGTCATTCAGCACTACATCTCGTAGTTTATTATTGATGAATATTTATACCTTTTTTAGGTTTGTATTATGGGTTAAATCTCCTTATCGTATTTAATAAATCTAGATTGCTGTATTGCAATCCACCGTGTATACAGCGAGCAATCGACTCCGACGTGTTCCAGTGTCTCACAGAAGATATTATATTGGGGAAAGGAAGTCTTTCCTTTCCCTTTTTTGTAGAATATATAAATATAAACCCTTGTGTAGGTTTATACATACCGCGTTGATCATTGTATATACACAGCTTTAGTTTTAACTCTTCATGACTGTTATATTTGTTGGTTAGTAAGTAAGTAATTATCAATAGAAGGCACCAAACCGGGAAGGCTATGTAGCACCATCAAAAATGTTGGTTAGTAAGTTGCGTGGCTTTAACAACAGCTGAGGTTGCCAGGGGCTGAGCCCAACACCAAACGGATTTTCCAGTAGATGTCTGTAGAGATCCCCGTGTCTGATGTTTTGTCTAACAAGAACATTATTTTAACTCGGACTGCTATGGGGAAAACAAATTGGTGATATGGGCTTTATTTTCTTTAGTTTATTTCAAGTAGCAAAGCTGCATTTACTTTCCCCAACTGTATCTTTTATTATTCCCTTGACGTGAGGAATGGCGATGTTGCCAGCTAATGATCTGTTATTACCGCCGGCGGCGGGTAGTTACGTGCAGGGATCCTTTCTTCGGGAAGACCAACACCTGTACATGATAAATGTCTCGGGATACTTCACTGTGGGAGAACATGCAATTCAGTCGAACGCACCTTTTGCTTCCTACCCCCTTGACCAGATATGGAGCCCTCCTGATATCTAACTACTTTAAGACTCATTAGAGAATATATATTTAAATCGGTTGTCCTCGGTATAACCCACATACTTATTTTGCCGTATTTGCGGCGATACACAGGGACATATACACCGTGTGGTGTACTCTACTTCTCTGTGTATGGATACAGTTAACTCAAGTCCTGAATTATGTTCTGAAATAAGATATCCATGCTGGTTAGGTGATAAGCTAATGTTGTCTCAACGATCTAGACGTTGATTGGCTTAAAGCCTAACACCAAACCGAGAATGTACTTAATGTTTTACACAAGAAGAGAAGTTTGCATGCACGAAAGTCATTTTGAATTGAATACTTCCTGTGGGCATTTGCAGTCTTACGCACGCACGCACTCTTAGGGGCACGACCCCAGCTCATTTTTATTTCCATGGTTTTTATATTACCTTTATTTTTTTAACTCTTCATTTCTATTAATCTCTATCCTTAAAAATCTTTTTTGTATTTGCCTACAAGTATTTACGTTAAGGAATTGAGTTTATAATCCACATTTATAAAACATAAAAATGTGAGAATTAACCTGTTTCACGAGACGGAATATAGGAGGGGTTTGGAATGTCTGTGGCCTGCTCCAAGAGACACAGGGAAGGGGTCTGGGGCGGTCTGTGGCCTGCTCCACCAACGTTTAGCAGTTTATATAAACCTGTTGGTCTTTGACTTTAAAGTTTATTTAGAGGAAAAATAAACTACCTATCAAGACCTCACACATTATTATGCAAGCAACTTTCTGAGTCCCGGGTGGAGCAATACTTTACAAAAACAGGCCACAAACAATTTTACTGTCTAGCATGCAGTTCATAATACCGAACTGAAGTTCCGTAAGACATCAGATAGCAGAAATATAAGAGACAGAAGTGGGAGGGAAAAGCAGGAATGGCATTGCTGCTTAAAAGATCAAAATACTTTATGAGATTAATATCAAGGAGAAAAACCAGCTATGCTGTTTCGCGAGAATCATTTCAGTAGAAGAAAAACAATTTAACTCGCCAAGGACTGAATACAATACCAGATCAAAATTCTAAAACAAGTAAATGAGAAATGAAACAAATGAAAAAGCACGCGAGACATAATGGAGTATATAGAGAAAAATTAAAGCTGAAGAGATGTAAACAACATCCATATAAGAGGGGAAGGGGACTGGGTATTAAGAAAAACGTTAACCTAAGGTTTAAGAGGCACAAAAAAAGTAACATGAAGGAATAAAGAGAGTACATAACACAAGGAACCACAACATGCACACGAGTGAGGAATGAGAAAGAAGTCGTAGATGTCAGAACTTCAGCGAAAGTGTAGAAAACAAATTCAAAGAATTTAATAAAGACGATGCTAGCGCAATACAAATATTTCATTTAAATACAAACTACTGAATACTTTATACACTAAACTAAGCCCCTCGTTAGCACAGTCAAGCCTACTAGCACAGCTTAGCGAGTACCCGGAGTGGGCCAACGGGTCCAACTAGTACAGCGGGTCCTGTGTGAGAGAACATGCCCAGCACAATACCCAGGCGCTGAGTGAAAGTCAGCTGCAGTGAAGAACAGGTTCACTGACAGCATTTACTTTCCAATAGCCAACAAAAGATGAGGTTACCAAGGAGATTCATGCAAGGTTCCACTAGTCAACGTTTCCTTCATGCCTCAGCCCGTCTTGTGCAAATAAAACTCTAATGTTACAGTTTTAGTTATATCAGGCCAAGAACAGTAGTGTCAGTGTGCCTTGTAATCGTGGAAACTTAACATGAGAAAGCTAATTATTCAGAGATTAATTCAGCTAAAAGAGAAATCAAATGAGAACTACCAGAGGTCTGGAAAAAAAAACTAATGAAGGAAAACGAGAACCACTCGACTCGTAGCTCGCTAAACGAGAACCATTAAATTTAAGCTACTGCTCTCGAAGCTAGACCAGTAGCTCGACACTGAACTATTGGAACAGTTTCCAAACATCAACGTGGATTCAGAAAAAAAGAAAATCCCGAGTGACAAATTTAGAGTTTTATAAAACGACGGCAATTTAACAGCAGAGGGGGCTCGACAGACTATCTTCTCGACTGTCAAAGGCTTTCTACACCACCGTCCTTGACAGGAGCTTCTAGTTAAGCTAGAGACAGGTATTGTATCAGGAGTGATATGTTGGGCGAGGGACAAATTCTCAGAAATAAGGGAAAGTGTCTTAATGAGAGGGAAAATATCAGAATGGAAAAAAATAATAAGTGGAGTACTACCAGTGCCCATTCTAATAAGCCAACGACAATATTTTCCGTCGATTCAAAACTAATAAATAGATTGCGATTGATGGCCTTCATCTGCACTTGTGGTCGCTGAAGAACATTCAGGAGGATGCCTGTACCAATATTATATTGCTAAAAAACCATCTAGTGATATGCGTAGCAAGGGTGGTAGTTTGAACGTCCGGTATTATCAAGGATGACCGTCATACTGACAAAACATATGATTGTGTATACACGCTTCGGCTTATTTGAACACTCAGCGGCCACTGTACACCACAACAGCAGGCTGCTACAGCCTGCCTTTGCGGGGTACAGCGGGCTGCTATTGTGGGTTATAGAGAACCACGAAGCGTGTATACACAATGACACGTTTTGTCAGTTTGACAGTCATCTTTTATAATCACGGACTTCAAACTGCTTCCCTTGTTGCGCCTACCGCGAATTTTGTTTAGAGTTTATGTAGCCCACAACGGTAGGCCGCCGTACGCCCAACAGCAGAATATCATGGAGCGTGCACTCCCATTTAGATGCTTAAAACAGGGAACATTCATCGACAAATTAAGAAAACCATTAGGATACATCTAAATTCTAAGTCACTTGCCTATCGCGAGCCGTCCTGCATTTCCAAATCATACTCTTAAGTATGCCCGAGTTAAATTCTATGATGCTGAATAAATTAAAAAATATAATGGAAACAACAGCAATTGTACCAATTATACGTAATATTTATTGGATGTCATAATGTCATACTGTAATTCTAATTCATTAGTTTAACCTTTAATTTGATTTGCCATGAATTTATTAATTCATAAGCCTGCAATTCCTAAAATTGACAACTTTTTATGAGAACTACATGTAAAGTTAAAATAAAATAATGTTATGGAAACCATATTGATTTAAGTAATCATTAGCTTCTTTAGTTTGAATGACTAGCATTTTACAGTTACTTACCTAGTAGTTATATAATAGACGAGGGGGACGAGTTACCTGGGGTTGCCAAATCTTAATTTCATATTATCTTCAATGTAACCATCTTTACTGCACAGCCATTATCAATATATCCACTTTCACCACATACGACCATCCTCATTGCTAACCATTTTCACTACATACTATCATCACTATCTCCACTACCCGGGCATCACCTGATATTTATCTACAACCAACATCACTACATTCCCTCTCCACCACCTTTTCTTCTTCATTACTTTTCCTAACCTTCACTACCATAGATTTCAAAATAATATCGTTTGCCATTTCATGCAAATGAGGGGAGGATGTAGGTCGAGCCCGGCCCGCATGAGACCATTCCGAACACAAAACTAATCATATTGCAAAGCTTAAAGAGTAACCCCAAACATCATGCCTCCAACTTCGAACAGACACAATCTCTTTTGTATACAGATGTTGATACGGTATTTGATTTGTCATAAAATACATATTTAATTAGAGTTAGTTAGTAGGGGTATATACATGATTGGACAGTGATTCGCCGATGGATATCTCTAAGGCACCAGATTGTGTAGTCTAAACGTAGGGGGCTAGCTAGCCTCGCCAAAACTTTGAAGGGTGATCGGTCCTTGTTCGAGAATGGTTATAGGCGGGTCGAGGTCGACCTCCATGTCATCCCCTTTGCATGAAGTGACATTAATTTTGAGTCTGAAGTGTCAGGTAGGGGGGTATGAGGAGAGGTGAATGGGATGCATGGAATGCCTTTTCTATCAGGCACTACCCTATGGCCAGTAAATGCATGTTATTATATAATGTTAAAAACATGGTTTCATGACCTTGATACAATCAAAACATTGAAAACTCATCCCGAATATGGTTTTAGTGGGGCTTTGAGGGTTCGCTCTATATAGCCTAGGTCATGATGAACACATGTTTAAGATAAATACTTGGGTTAAATGACCTTGACGTATTCAAACCATTGAAAAATGCACGGGGTGAATTCTAACGAATTTTGAAAGTACCATCCGAGGAAGCCCTGCAACACTGCCCTGCAACACTGCCCGAAGGAGCCCTGCAACACTGCCCGAAGGAGCCCTGCAACACTGCCCGAAGCAGCCCTGCAACACTGGCCCAAAGCAGCCCTGCAACACTGCCCGAAGCAGCCCTGCAACACTAGCCCGAAGCAGCCCTGCAACACTGGCCCGAAGCAGCCCTGCAACACTGCCCGAAGCAGCCCTGCAACACTGCCCGAAGCAGCCCTGCAACACTGCCCTGCAACACTGGCCCGAAGCAGCCCTGCAACACTGGCCCGAAGCAGCCCTGTCAGTGTTATTGTTTTGGATTTAGCAACTCTGTAGTTTCACCATGTAGCACGGGCTATAGTGAGCCCGTATCTATATCACTATATCCCGAGTGGAATGGACACGAGTATAACGTTTGTACGGTCACGTGTAAACGTGACCATACAAACGTTAAGGCAGAGCGGCCTTAACCTGTGTTAAGGCAGATCGGCCTTAACCTGTGTTAAGGCAGATCGGCCTTAACCTGTGTTAAGGCACAGCGGCCTTAACCTGTGTTAAGGCAGAGCGGCCTTAACCTGTGTTAAGGCAGAGCGGCCTTAACCTGTGTTAAGGCAGAGCGGCCTTAACCTGTGTTAAGGCAGAGCGGCCTTAACCTGTGTGCCCTTTGGTAGTCTTGGTCAGTGACTATAAGGTCACGCAGCACCGCAATTACCAAACATCAAAATAATACAATTCTAAAGCACTTCAAACTCTGTAGAATGTAACAATGTAGAATGTTATTTATGTATATATTATATAGGTACAAATAAGACTTCACAAAAATATTACGAAAATATGGAACTACAGAGGCAGAGTAAAGTTTATTAGCAGAGTAAATTAACCAACGGTAGCCATTACTCTGATAGGCTTTATCTCTTAATATGTAGCGTTGTCACAGCTCACAACAAAGCAATATAATTTCGTACTTGCTATTAGAGGAGGAGACTGCTGGGCGTCAGCAGTGACGCAGCTTAGCACACACAACCACACTACTAACATCGTGGGAGACACTGACTCGCCGGGCTATCCCACACCTGACTTATATACATGCTTTGCCCTGGCCACTTTACATGTGCGCATGCGCACATTTCATATACACTATAGACACTATAGCGTCATTCTTATCGAATGAACCGTGTAAAGAGGAATATATTTGTGTTGATATCTAACTATAAAGGCATGTATATCTCTCAAGTTTGTGAATTAGTGAAAAATATACATTTTGCTATTTTTTTCAATGGGTGGCAACACCTGGACTTTGATCCACCACCACAAGTGCTAGACCAAGCAAGCCTGCACCCCTGCACCACACCCACCACCACAAGTGCTAGTAGACCAAGCAAGCCTGCCCCACACCCACCACCACAGGTGTTAGACCAAGCCTGCACCACATCCACCACCACAGGTGATAAACCAAGCCTGCACCACACCCACCACCACAGGTGCTAGACAAAGCCTGCACCACACCCACCACCACAAGTGCTAGACCAAGCCTGCACCACACCCATCACCACAGGTGCTAGACCAAGCCTGCACCACACCCACCACCACAAGTGCTAGACCAAGCCTGCACCACACCCACCACAGGTGCTAGACCTGTGGTGGTGGGTGTGGTATCATCATGTACAATTGTATAATATACAAATTTATTTTTTACATGATACAATTATCACTACGAGGACTGTTTCTAACAAATAGTTTTCCAAAAGTTGTTTCGTAATTAAATAATACATGTCAGATTTAGCATAGAATGGAATAGATTTGTAGGATAAATTCTGTTGAAGTACCAGATTTCAGAAAAAACTGATTTTAATGGCCTAAGAAATTTTTTGGGTGTAGTATCTCTGTATTTACTAAAGAGGAACTTATGTGCCTCTGTAACCCATTACACCTCCGCCCACGGGATGGGTATGGGGTGCATAATAAAGAAATTGAATTGACTCATGAAAAGAAGGAATTTAACATTATGCCTTCAGCTGAACAAGTCTATGTTAGTGGGGGAAGAGGACAGGTTGACTAGTTTAGCAGTTACCAGGGAGGATGTTATTAAACAAATAGTGAAACTCAAGCCATACAAATCCCCAGGGCCGGACGAAGTGTTTGGCAGGGAGCTTAAAAAATGCAAAGAGGAGCTTTGCGAGCTGTTGTCTACCATATTTAATAAGTCATTAGAGTCAGGCAGACTGGGATAGACCCATAATGGTAAAAGACTGCCACAACAATGCTTGAAAACGCAGATGATGAGAACAAAGGCCGCTTCCTACCGGTAACAGCACCTCATGCAGGGGATTTTTTATTTTCTGTGCCCAGTGCAGCCCTGGGAATTAGCCTCAATCATGACACTCTCCACATTGGAGTTGCTCTTCGCCTTGCCGCCCCCATCCTCGCCGAACATAGGTTGTTCGGAAGCGTTAGTTTAGTTTAGTTTAGTTCATTTATTATGCACCCCATACCCATCTTGTGGGCGGTAGCGGAAAGGGAGCGCGATGGCAGACCAATAGGTCTTCATGGTCTGGTATGTCGTAAATCACAGGTTAAGATTGCAAGACATGAAGAAGTCAATGGCATCATCAAGAGGCAAAATATTGTGATACATATATAAAAGTATTTTAATGTTTCGAGTGACTAACTTGAAGGTGAGGACAGTTGTGAACGCCAGCTAGCGCACAAATACAACAGCGCTCTTAATACTTGAACACAAAAGACAAGTGGAGACAGGCGTGTACTATATAACTTTGTTTTTATGAAATAATTATTAATATTACATGTTAGCGTTTACCTTTAATACATAATATTATATAAAAGTATAACTATCACATATCTGTTTACCCAAGAGTAAAATGTGTTATTAAACAATTTGGCAGGGTCGCATTTCGGGGAATATAGGATTAAGGACCTGCCTGAAACTATGCATGCTAGTACTCACCTAGTTGTGCTTGTGGGGGCGTTGAACTTCGGCTCTTTGGCCTCGCCTCTCAAAACTGTTAATCAACAGCCCGTGACAGCTGACTAACTCCCAGGTACCTATTTAGTGCTAGGTAACAGGGGCATTCAGGGTGAAAGAAACTTTGCCCAATTGTTTCTGCCTGGTGCGGGAATCGAACCGGCGCCACAGAATTACGAGTCCTTGCGTTATCCACCAGGCTACCAGCAGGCCCCTAAACAAGTTGGTGTACAGATTCCCGAGCATATTGGGCTCTATCATATCTATATTTGAAACTGTATTTCAAAGTGTAGTACTAACACTGACTGATGTTGTTCTTATGAAGACCAGAACTCGCTACAGATTATGTCTGTAGCAAGTAATATGTCTATCACATTTCTGAACTTATATAGCCTTATATAGAACTTATATATAGCTAACTATATATATATATATATATATATATATATATATATATATATATATATATATATATATATATATATATATATATATATATATAGCCTCGGAGAAGAAAATAAACCATTCAGAGAAGACCTTGTAGATTCTCACTGAATACATTCTCAAATATATATATATATATATATATATATATATATATATATATATATATATATATATATATATATATATATATATATATATATATATATATATATATATATATATATATATATATATATATATATATATATATACAGTTATTGATATGTCTATACAGTATACCTAGGTCATAAAAGTATTTGTGTACGTCTGATATCATACTACTTGTGAAGGAGGAAATGTATATGTTTATCTCTCAGAATGTTTGGTAATATGATTATTGTTTGTGATGTGTGTCTATGTATGTATTAACACGATGTACTGAACGGGGTGAGAATAGCTTGAGCTACCTCATCCCTTTGTGTGTATTTTACATCAATAAACTTATTTCAATTTCAATTTCAATTTCAGTTATTGATAACTGTATATATATAACATTGGTGTTAATCTAAAATCTAAATCTAAATCTATAAATCTATAAATTTTTGTAAAACCTCTTGTATGTATGTACCTTACCTGAATAAACATTTATTTATTTATTTATTTATTTATTTATTTATTTATTTATTTATTTATTTATTTATTTATTTATACGAAACGTACAAATTTTGTGTCGGAAATGGTAAACATATACTATGTGTACGAACGGTCGTGTGTACCAAGTGACTAGTATCCGTTCAACGTGAGTTACTAGTGTGTGGTCACTGCTCGTGGTCACTGTCACTGCCCGTGGTCACTGCTCGTGGTCACTGTCACTGCCCGTGGTCACTGCTCGTCCTGTGGTTGTAGGGACTCGTGTACAGCCCTAGAGAGAGAGAGATGGAGCCAGAGGAGACAGGTGATACTGGACTTGGGGACGGGGCCTTGTGGACGCATTCTTCACTACTACAACTTGCTTACGAGTCTTAAAACATTCTATTACATTATATTTTATGACATCTATCGTGATGAATCCTCATACATTGTAATAGATATTTATTTTAAACATGTGCTATTTATGTCTTGTATATATTTAAATAAATAATTGAATATTTCACCCCTGATCAAGCCACTGTTGACTTGGCCACATTTATTTTTTTATTTATTTATTTATTTATTTATTTATTTATTTATTTGTATTTATTTATAAACAAGAAGAGACATACACGTTGGGTTGTGAGAGTACATAACATTGGTGTTTGAGCATTATAATCTTTCACTATACTAACGCATAACGGTATTATAAATTTGTAGATTGTAGCAGAATTTGAGTTCAACGTAATAGCTACATTATATTTATTTATATGTACAGGAGTTCTTACATTCTTGTACAGCCAGTAGCACGCACAGCATTTCGGGCAGGTCCACGATCTTAATTTTCCCCTGTAATATGACCCGTAAAATAGTTTAACAACCAGGTACCCATTCACTGCTGGGTGAACAGAGCCTACAGTTAAGGAGTGGTGCCCAGTCAATCCTCCCTAGCCAGGATATGAACACAGGCCAAAGCACTTGCCAAGTGCCGAGAGACTTATCTTTTATATACAGTAAAGCCTTTTTAATAAACAGAATGTAAGGAATTTACTGCATAATTTAATCATTCAAAAGTGTACATGCTTATTTTGCCTTCCCGTAGGCAAATGGAATTTACTGCAGAGAAAATGCAGACATCGTGGTTATAGACCCGGGGCAGGTGGGCACATTGGCAGTGATATCGGGGGAATGGTTCCGTCGGCTCTTGTGCATCCTTTCCCATCAAGGTATGACATTTTTTGTTTAGTAGGTTTCTCTGGTTTATATTCTGTATTTGTTTGAATATGTGTAAAGCTTGGCTAAGTTATTTTCCATGTTCTGTATGTACTTTTATCAAGGATAAGTATTCTATTTACCATCAATCAAAAAAAAAAGTACTCAATATACAGTACAGTATATCAAATCAAATCAATATCAAAATGTTAATTCAGGTAAAAGTACATCCATAGAAGACGAGTTACAACCTTAATGTTGGATTTATAGATAGAGCGTGTACATACAATACCTAAAGCCACTAATACGCAAAGTGTTTCGGGCAAAATATATATACTGTACTATATTTTGAATTTCTATGAATCTGTTATGCAGGTGGGTTCCAAATTGCTGTACAGCCTTCCTGGATCAAAATCCAGGCTGGGTTTTAAATTACAACTGGAAAAGTTCATCAGGGCGAATGGGGGGGGGGGGACCTTTGACAAGCTACAGGCTTCCTGTCCTCGTCTAGGCCACTAGTATTAGTGACCCTCGGGTAAATTCAGGTACTGTACAGTACTGTAGTAACGTTTTGGCATTCATGGTAAGATTGGAGTAATGTTAGAAATATATAAAGATTCATAAAAATGCTAGCTTAACCATTTTGAGCCAGGAAGGTTGTACAGTAATTTGGCCCGCCTGTGCAACAGATTTATAGAAATTCAAATATAATATATATAAATATTTTTTTATTGACGGTAAATACAGTAGATTACTTACCTTTGATAAAAATAAAACCGATTTGGGTACAGTTGTCCATATTGTTGCTGGGAATCCATAAATAGTGCATAATATCAGTCGGTAAGTACTGTTAGATACACATGCAAACGCACATGCACCTAAATATATTATTGCATTTTTTGCTACTATTGGATTGATTCAAAAGTGTACTTACGTAACTGGAGAATGAGATCCCACTCTGCCTCCTCCCCCTCAAAGCTCTCATATCTACTGTACTGTATTTATTAATGATGGTACAGTAAAATAAATAAATTTAAATTAATGTTAATAGCTAATTTTGTATTAAAAGCAGATTATTTTTTTTCAGTGAAAAAGATTGTGTGTTGGACAATGAGAATTCATCCTGTATTATGCATAGTTTTCAAAATGTGTCTGCAAATTTATCATCTCCTTATCTTCTAAGTACACAGGTATGTTACTCTGGCTTATCTTCATAGTTTCCTCATCTTGTTCAGAAAATAGGATATTTACTTGATTTACCTGAGGGCCACTATTAGTGGCCTTGATGAGGACAGGGAGCCGGCAGCTTATTAAAGGTCCCCCATTTGCCTTGATGATCCATTTTTAAGGGGATTTTAAAAACTAACAGAGTTTTGCGTTCGGTGGGTAGGCAGTTCCTTGGGTTTATAATCATGTGGGTGAAAAAGTACTTCCTGTTTTCAGTCCTACATAGAGGTTTGTTGAGCTTGAAACCGTTGCTCCTCGTTTGTGTTTAATCTGATCTTTTGAAAAAGTTGTCAGGATCAACATCCTCCAACTTGTTCAGTATTTTAAAAGTTTCAATGAGATCCGCCCTGTCATGACCTGGTTTGCAGCGTTAAGCCTGTGGCCCTCAACCGTTCCTGGTATGAGAGATGACTTGGCTCTGGAATGACTTGTTGTCTGGTGTTGAACTTTCTCCAGAGCAGCTGTCCTTCTGTAGATGAAGATGTGTACATTTTGATAGAAAAACTGTGTAAAATGGAGTATTATTATATTTGATGGTGTTGCCAAAAATAATTGCCTCAAGTGTGTAATTTTGGTACTGAAGCATTCACCAATGATTCATCATATATGATACAAATCATATACAGTACAAGAACTTCCACTAAAATTAAGCATGCATAATAAATTTGCATGCAGTTTGAGGGTTAAAATGGGAATTGATGGTTCTGCCAACAGTTGTGGTGGCAAGTGCTGTCACCTGATGGTGTTTAGCATAGTATTTGTGTACTGAACAGCTTCTGGCTGGAATAAATAGCTTACCTTGCATTTCTAATTATCACTTGCAAGGAGGTATTGAGGATGTTGTCCATTCTTTTGTCTTATAGTGAACTTGTCCCTTGATGGTGGCTTGTTTCTCGACAATTGCTGTCTTGGGAAAGCTTTGAACATACCGTATTTAAATACAAAAAAAAATAGTTTCAAAAAATATATAGAGATTCTAACCCTTTTTTATCTTATTATAGTTTTGTGTTTTATATAATGAATATAGAAAATTTAATGATAGCCAAACATGGGCAAATCTGTATTTTGCAGATATTCTTGTACTGTACTTAATTATTCAGTAAAAATATTTCAGACACCTTCACCCGTGACTCCATTGCATAGAGTGATGAGCCCTCCATCTATAACTCTTAACCTTGATCATGTGGTCCATTGTTCACCAAATACTCAGACTATGGATTTGAAGAGTCTACATTATCAGGTAACATTTTTGTATTAAGCACAGTACTGTTTATGAATGCCAAAGTAAATATTGTTGACAAAGTAAATATTATAAATACAGTACTGTACTTATATTTATAAGTTGACACTTGCTGTGTTGGCCAACCCTGTGCTTTCCATACAAGTACAGTGTGACCCTTTTTTTATTCTCCATATTAACATTTAACATTTGTGTGCATTTTACTTTGTATATTTAGTATCATTATTAGAGATGAAAACATGTCATGCAAGAATAGAAAAGGTTAAATCAGGTAAGACTAACTTCCATACAATGGGCAAGAAGGTAGTTATTAGAGATATTTTATTATGGACATTTAGCAGTACATTGATGAAGCTTAAACTGCACTGAAACACAGAAAAGAACTGTCAGGTTTTCAAACAGGAAGGTGTTGTGTAACAAATCATTGTGACTTTTGATAGAGCCACAGTGATCTTGCAAGAAAGAAAGGGTTAGGCTGACCTGTGTATTGTGTACCTGAAGACACAGAGCCCGCTCCCTTGCCCAATTGCTCAAAACCTTAAGCGAACCCTTTATGCAATGCTTTGCAAACGGAGAGGTGTTGAAAGCCTCTACGAGCATGCAAGGATTAGTAAACACATGCACCACTTGTTGAGGGGACTGTAATCACCAATTCTGCATTCGATGATTTATCCAAAGGGGGTGGCAATAATCTCACTGGTGGTGTGCTTGGAGCCCTGAGCCTAGGGTTGGGTCATGCAATCCAGTTGGGTTGCATGACCAACACTCGGAGCCCAGGGAATATTTGCTGGGTGACTCCATGGAATCCATTCAAAGGGCCTCATCTTTGGGCCCATTGGCAGACATGGTGAACACAACACCAGGCTACTGCAAGGAACACAATGAAGAGTGCACATGATGAGCACCCAGACTGTGTTACTTTGATTTCATTGCATAATATTCTACAGTACTTTAAAAAGGCTATTTAATTTATAGACAACAAAATGTTGATATATCGGTGATCCCTGTACAGTATTTCAAAATTCATTTATTTTCTAGGTACAAGAAATTCAAAACAAGTTGTCAGGTGATGTCACAGGAAGTAAAGAATACCAGGAGCTACTTTCCGAGAAGCTGAATTTGGAAAAAATCTTGGGGTTAGTAATGTTTTGTTGTATGTATGCAATACATTGTTCTATATAATACTGTTACTCCCACAGGGATTAATACAATCATTAGATTGTAAAAGTAATTCTTAATTTTTATAGTACGTATATTGGTTATATGCCTATTGTATTTTGCTTATGTAATATTTGTCATTAATAAAATGCAAAATACTCTTAAAACATTATGTAGAGTGAATGTGTCCTTTTTGGTGTTCATGATACAGTAACTAAGGGCTAGCTGGCATCGAGTATCCCATCCCTTCTAAAGCAGTAATTAAATATTTTATTTATTTGTTTGTATCTGAGAAGACACAGCAATCTGTTCCTCCTAACTCTTGGGCCCATGGAAATGTCAGAATCTGCATTTTGAATATCCGAGTAATGGCAGTCAAGTAAACATTGGCGCCCAACTGTTGCTAAGTGCACCGTAGAGTGTAATTTCTTGCCACAAGGAAGTTTAGTTTTGACAGTTGGCTATATAGTAATATTCTGTACACAAATTCATTTGTATATATATATATATAGGGCATTTGGTATAAGGAAACTCAGGTCAATGGCATTGAATTGTACATTATTTTGATAAATAATGTAAAGTATTGGTAAAAATTATTGTAGAAAATGCCCTGTGCTGACACCAGATGCAGTGGATTTGGAATAAACAGGTAGAAGGTTAGTCTCTCTAATGTGTCTGAACGTATTCAAAGTATACATTAGTTTTAATGAGCTGAAATGCTATACTGCACTCTTGGTGTTGAAGTATTTGGGGAAGATTCTACAGAAAATTAACTCATAGGGTTAAGGTAACCTAAGCTTTCCCTAGGGTTTACCATAGGGAAAGGTAAATACTCTTGTAGTGGGAATGTTCAGTAATATATAACAACTAAGTTAGTGTGAGTGATCAAAAAGGAAGGTATATTCAGTGAACCATAAACATTTATAATTTATGGAATGTCTGTTTGTAAATATTCTGACTCTGATTACTCCCTACCCTTTATTACCCCGTTTATTATATTGCTGTCAGCAAAGTTTGTCTTTTACAGTAGTTTCTCGTCAGTAGTTTCAAAGCGTTAATGACAAAGAGTGCTGGGAAGACGGGACACCACGAGCGTAGCTCTCATCTTGTAACTACACTTAGGTAATTACAGGCCTGTAATAAAAGAGAGAATTATCTGCGAGCACACAGCACCTTGGATAAAAACTGACACTTCTGTTTTACCCCGTCGTATTACCCCAACCCACCCACCCATATTAAAATGTTATATATGTTTAGTAGTGTGCAGTAATATTATAGCACAAGTTTTGTTTTAACAGGTCCACAGAATATTCACTTAAAAGAATTATGACTGCATATAATGATCTAAAGAAGAACACATCTGCCTCTGAACAGGAGTTTTTGCTAAAGGTATTTTATTTTCAGTACTTGTGTAAATTTTATTGATAGTTGTTTTTCTCAGAGGTATTATTTATGATAATGAGCAAACTGTATGCATCAACTTTTTAACTAAAATTCCAAATTAAGATTTTTTTTGTACTAGTCTCGGTATTTCATAGATGACGGTCACTGTATGATGTCTATGTTCTTAATGCTGTCCTGTCTTGCCTAATCAATGCAAGGTGGTTTTGAGTGCTACAATTATATGTTGGTCTTGTGCCTTCAGTTTGAATATGCTTGGTCTTAATAGAAATGTAATGCATTATAAGTTATATTAGGTAACTTCTTTAGCAAAAATTGTGTAGACAAAATGTCTTTCCAGACCATCTCCCATCCCCATTCTATTCTCAGTGTCCCATATCCCCCTTCCCACAATCTCTCGTTCCTTCTTCCACACTCGCCATCCCTTCTCCCTTGTCCCCTACCCCTAGACCCACATTACCACTACTCCTTTCCCCCTTCAATACACCCCCCACTCCTCTCTCCTATTATATGCCTAGCTCCACCTGCTCACCCCTCCACACCCTGAAAACCTTTATCCCCTTCCCTGCCCAGCCATCCTCTCCCACACTGCTTCTGACTCCCACCGATACTTATCCAGCCCCTGCCACCACACGTGCACAATGTTATCGGTGATTTTGATTATACTGTAATCAATAGGCTACATTCCACTGATGGATAATTGTAATTATTTCAGCTGGATGATATACAGGAAAAGTACAGAGCCCTTGGTGAAAGACATAGTGTAACAAAGAATCAGTTGACTAGAATGAATGAATATCTCAAAGATCTTCCTACGCTCAATGAGCATCAGCAGCTTCAACAGGAAATTGCTAATAAGTCTGCACAAATTTCACATATTTCTAGTAAAGTTGAACATTTATCTCGTAAGTTGAAATGGATGTGGTTTATTAAGTAGTCTCTCGTGTTTGCATTTCTCGGAGATAAAGCAGTAGTTCAAATACTGTACAGTAGAAAAGTAAAAACGTTAGCCAAGGTTCTCTCAGAATTAAGTACAGTACAGGATTTAAAATTGATAATTGTGCACATGTTTACCTCAAATGGTTTATGCATTGAAGTAAAGCAATTTTTATATGGTATAACAGTGATATTGATGATGAGTGATCATTAACAAGGTCACATTTTGGGGATCCACAACATTGAACGATCATAATTATAAGACTTTTTCTTGGTTCCAAAATTTTGACATGCTTTCATGCCAGGATAGTAATCATCTGGCAAGTCTCCACGAATTAAAAGGTTTGGTGGCATTCAGTGGTGATTTAAGTGACTACTGAGAAAGAGGAGAGGGGGTTTGTGAAATAAAGCTTTTTATGCTCTGTCTCTCAGCCTTTTATAACTGGTTCGTTAATTACATCGCTTAGCATTAAAGTTGCCATCATATTTTCCTTAATTGTAAATGGAATTGGCTTCAACAACCTCTCCTTTCATTGTATTCTCTTGCCAACTTCCTGTACCTGGTATGAAAATTTCCTTGTATCTCTACAACTCTATTGCATGTCCAACTTCCACCAATGTATCCTTTTCCTACCTTATTAACTTAAATAGGCTTCCTTAGTATACTTTGTCTATTACCCTCTGGCTCTTCCATATAGTAATCATATCCTCCATTTCTTCTCTCCTCTAAGGTTAAGGATGAATTCTCTCAACCAGTCCTCATAGCTGAGCTTTTTAAATTCTGGTACTAATCTATTTGCAAATTTTAGAACTGTCAGAAGTATTTATTTTTGGACTTTGCAAGGTATAGGTTCCATGCTGGCGCTGCATACTCGAGTAGTGGTAATTACAGTAATTACACTTGCATTGTAATTACACAAGTTTAGTTATAGGATGAGAGCTACGCTCGTGGTGTTGTCTTCTCAGTACTCCGTTATATGATGCTTTGAAACTACTGATGGTTTTGGCATCTACCACATGCAGATGACGAGTCACAATAATGTGACCGAAGAATGTTGACCAAACCCCACACTAGATGATGAAGAGATGACGACCTTCTTACTTAACTTGTTCCAATCATCTACCACACTGTATGCAAAAGAACTTTCAAATATTTTTTCAGCATCTGTGTTTGCTTATTTCCTGAGGTTGCAGTTTTCAAAAATTCCTTTGCCAATTTTATTGATTCCTGTTACTATTTTGTATGTAGTGATCATATCCTCTTTTAATTCTGTCTTCCAGCTTTAGCAAATTCAACACCACTATCTTCTCCTCATAGCTCTTATTTTTTTTCTCTCCAGTGTATCTAGACTTGAGAGCATTCTTGTTTAGATTCTTAAATGAGATTTGTATGTTTGCCAACTTCTCAAATGTTCCTGATGTTAACTTGGTTACATGAGCTGCTGGTGTTAGTATTGGGATTATGTCTACTCCCAATTTTTTTTAATTAAATATAAATGAAATATAAAATGTGTTTATAAAAAAGGATTATGTATAACATTAGTTTAAAAAAAAATTGCTGATTTCAGAGCAAGTGAAGAAGTTGGCCAAGAAAGAGAGTGAACAAGAAGCCATAATAGAAGGTCTGACCCGGGAAAGGGATGACTTCTCACTAAAATTGAACCTTGCTGAAAACCTCATGAAAGTAGGTCAATGTCTCAATTTCTATACAGTAGTTTACTTTACCAGTTTATTTACAGGTAATTTAATTATATATCTTGAGAATAAGTATAGATAAGAGGCAAAGTAAAACTTTACAGTAAACCTGAAAAATAACATTCAATTTTTTTCTCAATTGCAAAGCAATGCTGGACATTAATTACTCTAGGCAACTAGTTCCAAACTGTTGGGCAATGGTAAACGTCCTGAAAGACCGTGAAGATTCATTATAGGTACAGTATACCGTGCAGTGAGTACATATGGCGACAAGAGTGGTTAGGAAATAGGGTTGGAATTCTTCTCAGAATTTTAAAATTCCTATTTTATTGTGAAATTTAAAAAATCTGAGAAGTGGAAGCCAAAATTATNAAATGAGTTACCTGGCTCTCAGAGGTTGCTTGCTTTGTTGACTGGTGGTGATCCAGTAGTTTCGTGCGTTAATTGTAACTCTCGACACCAAGACACATAACCAAGGCTATGTGTCACAATCGACTTGAGAATGGTCAAGGACGGACCGAAACGTCGTCGTCCCTTCACCTTCTAGTGTGTGGTCTGGTCAGCTTACTTTAGCCACGTTATTGTGACTCATCGCCTGCATAACCAAGACTACTAACGAACCCCTTATAAATGCCTGAGTATGGGCGTGGAGGGAGGAGTTACCTGGGTTGGCTCCCTGGCGGTAGACGTAGGGTAGGTGGCTGTAGTGGAAGAAGTACTGGAGGTGGGTTGTCTCGTGGTGGGTGGAGGCCAGGTCTTCCTCCCTCACCTCTGTGCACTGACTGATCCTGCAGCATCACTCTATATTAATATGTTGTTACTGATGTTGCTTAGGGGGAAAAAATAATGTCAGAAAACATTACATCTCTCTTGCATTGTTTTATTTGATTTTAAACTTGTTGAAATATTTATAAAGAGAATTCGTGGGATCATTAGCATCTGTGTGTGTCTATGTATGTATTAACACGATGTACTGAACGGGGTGAGAATAGCTTGAGCTACCTCATCCCTTTGTGTGTATTTTACCTCAATAAACTTATTTAAATTCAATTTCAATTAGAATCTACTGTAAACATCTAACTATGGCCCCATCGCGCCTACGTATGCTGTTGTTGTTTAAGATTCGCTACTTGGAACAAAAAGTTCCAAGTAGCACGGGCTATGGTTTATAAGCTAATGAGTGTACCTGAAGTCTTTGCCGTTGCAGAAATCCCAGGCGGAGGCGTGGCAGATGACGTTCCTGGAGAGAGGCTTCTGGAGGAGGGAGTCGTGCCAGAAGGAGGGCGGCAGGCGCGGCAGGCCCAGTGAGGCGAAGAAGTCGTCTGCGACCTGAAACATCTTCCTGGGGCTGTACCACTGTGCGGGTCCTCCATCACCAGGCAAGGAGGGAAGAGGGGAGGGGGATATAAGCGTGCGCCTTCACACAAGCATCTTAATTACGAGCTATTCATGCCCATGCCACCTCTGGGGTGGCTGAATCTGTATCAGTAAATCAATCACAAGCGTCTCAGATACCCTTGATTTGATTAAGTTGCTATCATTTGTGTTTATAATTGTTTTTAGCACACTATAACCACCTGCACACACACCTGCGCGCACACATACACGTCTGTTTAAATACACGTGTAGTGATCACACAAACCCATGAGCACACATTGCATTAGACAATCGCTAGCTCTTAAAACTGTGCTCAGGAACTATAGTTCAACCCTGCAAGGACATTGAAGTGAGACTTTAAAAGGTACACACACTCACATAAAGGTACCCTAAACATGTTTAAACATTCTTTTTACAAACTGTAATAGCTGGATGGAATAATTGAAATGAGAGTGATATATATTACGAAATGAACTTCCGATTCAAAACGTCAGATGACAAATAGTGTCAAGAAAACGGGATACCACCAGCATAGCTCGCATCCTGTAAATCCTGTAAGTAATTATCATTAGTAGGCTCCAAGCCGGGAAAACTATGTAGCACCAACTGTAGCTACTTTTAGGTAATACTACTACCATAATTATGTAGGTAAATACTACTACTACTACTACGGTAATTACGCACATATACACACCTGCCTCTTCATCTCGTAGGTGGCACTGGGGCGGGTCTTGCCAGGGTAGGGAACGAGGATGTCCCAGATCTTCCACTGGTGCCCCCACAGGTCCCCCAGCAGGTGCGCAGGTAAGGGCCCTCGCTCCGTCACCACCTGTGGCCCGTACACCTGCACACCACCACACAGGTCACAGGTTAGGCACAGGCAACGCCACCACGGGAGGTCAGTGTAAAACAAATAATCTTACTATAGAAACTCGTAACTTTTCTAACGTGGTCGATTTAGTTCTACTGTTAAAAAAGTATCTAACACTTAAGTTGTTCAATATTATACTCACTAGAATAACAAATAATCGTAGAAAACGCACTTTTTTATAATAAAACACAATCTACATTTTTATATGACATTTCTATGTATTTTTGTCTTCATAAAACATATGACCAGTAAACACACACCTGCCGGAGTTTCCTCCTGGTGTAGGCATGCAGCTGGAGGTAGAGCGGCTGCAGCTGCTCCCAGGCCTTCTGCATCTGCTCTTTAAAGGCTCCGCCCCCATACTCCACCAGCTCCAACTCCCCCTTGTTGGCGAGACCTGTGGGGACGGTACTCTCCTGGGTCACACTCTATCTGGCCTGGGACAACGTATCCTAGCCACAGCTGAGGACAAGATGTCGTAACCTCTGCTAAGGTATTACGCTTTCGGTCACCAGAAATAATCACCATAACTTTCTACCACTAACTCAGATATTAATATTCAACTTACCTCACAAAGCTTCATAGTCACCATAACTCACCAGTCATTATCAGTCACTGTAACGAACTTGACACTGCCAGTCACCTGAGGGCCCCGGACACCTCAGCAAGCAGGGGTACTCACGGTTGGTCTGGGCAGCCTGGTTAGCCAGGTCGACGTATAGGGGGTAGGAGCTGCGTATTCCTCGAGTCTGAAGCCTCCACGACTTCCAGATGTAAGCCAGCTCCTTTACGTCTCTGCTACGCTGCATGATCTCATTTACTCCTGTGGCCGACGAGACACTTGGTCAGCTGGTGATGGTGGTGAGCCTAGATAGTGGTGATGGTGGTGACTTAGCTAGTGGTGGCGTGCCTAGCTAGTGGTAGAGTTCCAAATTAGTTGTAGGGTGCCTTAGTTGTAGGGTGCCTTAGTTGTAGGGTGCCTAACTAGTGATGGGTAATAATGACGTCTGTAGGTTGAGAGTTGCACCTACTCCAGTACCCAACTACCTACCTTCCTCGGGTGTAAGGCCACACTGCTGGGTGTTGTGGTAGTCGCAGACGGAGGCGCTGGAGTAGATGCCCTTCATCGCCTCCACAGTTCTCTTGTACTGAAATATTAGCAGATACATTAGCTCAGACCCCTTCCCTTATCCCTCACACTGGACCTCCTCCCTCATCCCTCACACTGGACCCCCTCCCTCATCCCTCACACTGGACCCCCTCCCTCATCCCTCACTCAGGACCCCCTCCCTCATCCCTCACACTGGACCCCCTCCCTCAGGACCCTTAATGGCCCTCCTCCCCTCCCCCTGCTCCTCACCGTGGCCAGGTAGGGGGAAGAGAGGGCAGCGGGGCTGAGGACAGACATGGCTTGCAGTTGGTGTTTGATGGAAGGGTCCTCCAGGAAGTCGTCCACCGCTTTCCATCTCTGCACCAGCATCCACGAGTCCTTCTGCAGCACCCGGTAGTCCTCCTGCGCCGCCAGCTGCAGGAGGGTGGAGGGAGGCGAGGGTCAATGGCAGCAAGAGTGATTTTGGATAACTTCCTACGTATAACAATAGTTTAATATACAACTTTTATGCTGAAAGCCTATTAACATAATAACCTAAAATAATAACAAAATCCTAATAAATATAATACTGAACGGCATAATAATAATAATAATAATAATAATAATAATAATAATAATAATAATAATAATAATAATAATAATAATAATAATAATTAATAATGTTTCTAATTATAGTTTGTTGAGCACAACAGCTAAGCTTATAGTGCACTCTGATGGAGTATACTAAGCTCAGAACATTCTACACGATATATGTGAAGATCATTCTGGGAGTATGTTGCCCTAGCGAGGAACTGCAACCTAATGACAAATAAAACCAAACGAGAAATATTCCAGTTGTTTGGGACTAGGCTCGTCGCAAGGCTTGTGAGGATTAGGCTACAGTATTATGAAAGGTTCAGGGAGGTAAACCTCATTTTGATTCATGAGAAACGAAATGGAAGAGACATAATAATGACATCAAATTCTCGTGAGTGATAAAGTATCTGATAACGAGGACATGTTCAATATAAGGCAGGACAGTACAAGAGGAAAGGAAACACTGATCATTAATCATGAGAGATCACTGTAGGCCGTAATGAAACCAAATTACTCGACGGAAAATATATTGATCAGACCACACACTAGAAAGTGAAGGGACGACGACGTTTCGGTCCGTCCTGGACCGAAATCGACTTGAGAATGGTCCATTGCGGACCGAAACGTCGTTGTCCCTTCACTTTCTAGTGTGTGGTCTGGTCAATAATGGTAGGAGATAAGTGAGCACCTTATACTCTCCTCCCCAATGGTCACGTACCAGGCGGAGCTTGTTGTAGAGGGTGCGGTTGGTGTGGTAGTTCCAGGAGGCGGTGATGGTCCTGGTGCACTGATGGGAGAACAGTTGGTCTCGTTCCCTCAGGAACCGTGTGGCCGCCCTCTCCACCGCCGCCCGCGACACCAGCACCTCGCCTGCAGGGGCGCCCACAAGATAAACACGGGGTCATTAGGAGACAAACTGCGGTTGCTGAGGTAATATTCTTTAAAGGTAACAAATTAGGTACCACCAGATGTTATTAAGAGATCGAAAGAGATCATGAAAGATCGCAAGATATCACTTGAGTTCACCAGACATTATAGGTCGCTAGATGCCTCCAATATTATATCGATTTTTATCAAAAGTCTGTAAAAAGATAGCAAAGTAGATAATCACATAACCAGAAGTCATCAGGCTACGCAGTCCCATTGATAGGCCCCACATCTACGTGGTCACCCTATCCTAGTCAAAATGAACACCCTTCTTCCCCCAAATCAAATAGATCCCAGCTCTAAGCTTCAAATCTGAATGCTTCCATGTCTTTACATTCGTGTAACTGACAAGTGTTTTGATATTTCGGTGGGGGGGAGAGTTAGCCTACAGACACGAGAGCAACTTAACAATAAGAGCTTACTGAACCTTACCTACATATTTCAGGCAAGTGACGGAGGGGAAGGCGAGCAGGAGACACAGCCACAGCCCCTGCATGATGCTCGCTGCCTACTGCTGGCACGCCGCCCCTCTGACCTCGCCCGGCACTACCAGCACCACTGCGCATGCGCAAAATCCCTCCCCCACGCGCATGCGCACACAGCATGGCCACCCATGTCAACAAAAAAATCAGACAATTAAGTTAACTTTGTCTATCTGAATATGTAATATATTTTTTTAGACTTCCACGTATGAATAATAGTTTTATATACAACTACTACAATACAAAATAATAGTGTTATATACAACTTTTATGCTGAAAGCCTATAAACATAATAACCTAAAACAATAACAAAATCCTAATAATTATAATACTGTTTCTGAAAATAATAATACTGAAAATACGATTCTTACTGAAATATTTCTACTCTTTTGTTAGCGCGTAACTGAAGAGTAAAATTTGGGGCTTTGAAGGAAGTCCCCAGAGGCGCCCACCGGCGGCCATCATTATCCACATTTGGCCACATCAGAACCATTTTGGCTGCCCCATTTTATTAATATATAATAATAATTAATTATTATTATTATTATTATACAATTATTTTATTTGCAAGATTCAATTGAAGAAGATTCAATTAATGGATATATAAATTCCGAAGCGCGTTTTGGTATATTAGGCTAAATTCATTGCTTTTCGGGCTTGTCTAAAAATTAAAATGATTGGGGGATCATTTTAATTCGTCCGCGTCCAACAGTCTGGTTGACTAGTCCAGTAACGAGGAGGCTTGGTTGAGGACCGGGACGCGGGGACGCTAAGCCCTGAAATCATCTCAAGGTATAGTAACCTCGCCTTCGGGTTACAAAGGTCAAGGACCTCGACAGGTGTTGCTGACGATGTCAATCACTAGTGAGTTTTGTACAAGTGGAGATACTGCCATAGTATAATGACCTCCATGCCTCAGGCAGGTTCTTCTCAAGGCCAGGGTTCCGTCCTCCCCCGAGCTAGGTGTTGTAAAAAGTGACCTGCGGTATGAACCTTTACACCACCGCCCACGGGATGGGTATGGGGTGCATAATAAAGAAAAGAAATGAAAATAGTATGGTGCTTAAGTCATTCCTGGCTCCATTGACATTATATGAAGCCTCTTCTCTTGAGTTGACCCTCTAAAACCACGGTGGCAGGGCCACGGGCGTAGTGTCATCAGCCATTACTGGCAACAGCAGTAGTAACAACAACCACTTTAACACAGAAAGAGCAGTAGCATCATCAAACAACAACTCCCTATAAAAGAAACAGCAGTGGTGCCAGTAGCTTGGAACAACATCAGCTTGGAAGAACAGCAGCTTGGAGCAACATCAGCTTGGAACATCAGCAACTTGGAACAACAACAGCTTGGAACAAGTGTAACAGTACAAGTACCAAAGGCAGCAGCCGAGGAGCTTGACAGATGCTCTTGGGCACCATTTTTTTTCTTAAAATGCGCACTGATGAATTACATTTGAAACTACAGTACTCGCAATGAAGCATCTTTGTTCATTGTTTTCCTTGTCAGTCACCACCTAATATTAATCGAGATAATGTAACTGCTGTATCACTGTCAAGATCAACCAATCAAGATCAATGTAGATGCAAGCCATCACGGTATTCCTGCATTATTATTGTTTTTCATTATATGAGGATGGAGCAAAACAGTCGACGCGGGAGGCGAGGCTGCCGGAGGCGAGGCTGCTGGAGGCCCCACAAGGTGGAGTCGGCGCTGGGAACCAGGACCACTCCCCCACAAGTAGCGGACTCTGATGAAGATTAGTATTCTCTTACCACACTGGTAAATGACTTGTGAGTTATACTCTGGCCCCTATACTCCCCCGAATCAAGATTCATCATGCACTTTTGAGTCACGAGATATATATATATACCTCTCATTGCGACCATGGCGGCTTAGTCTGTATTTACTAAGCAGTTTACAAGCTCCGACGCGCTACAAGATCATAATTAGCCTAACCCATGTTATTATTTTGGGTTATTTAAAAGTATTCTGATGTTAAGGATTCCATTCACATGCTTAATAGTTATATATATATATATATATATATATATATATATATATATATATATATATATATATATATATATATATATATATATAATATATATATGTCGTACCTAGTAGCCAGAACTCACTTTTTGGCCTACTATGCAGGGCCCGATTTGCCTAATAAGCCAAGTTTTCCTGAATTAATATATTTTCTCTAGTTTTTTTCTTATGAAATGATAAAGCTACCCATTTCATTATGTATGAGGTCAATTTTTTTTATTGGAGTTAAAATTAACGTAGATATATGACCGAACCTAACCAACCCTACCTAACCTAACCTAACCTATCTTTATATGTTAGGTTAGGTTAGGTAGCCGAAAAAGTTAGGTTAGGTTAGGTTAGGTAGGTTAGGTAGTGGAAAAACAATTAATTCATGAAAACTTGGCTTATTAGGCAAATCGGGCCTTGCATAGTAGGCTGAGAAGTGCGTTCTGGCTACTAGGTACGACATATATATATATATATATATATATATATATATATATATATATATATATATATATATATATATAATATATATATATATATACTATATATATATATATATATATAATATATATATATATATATATATATATATATATATATATACATATATATAATGTCGAGTGTACCCTGTTGCGTTGCGCCAGGTGGATGATGATACCTTGGCTGGTAGCGCCCCAGGGCGGGCCATTCTTGGGTATAGAGTCCGTACAGAGAGCATGGTATGCTGCCCTGGCCTGCGGGTCGTGAGGTCGACAGTCATGATACAGCCAGAAGGCGACGTGGATCCGGCCTTGTCGCTGCTAGATATCAACCTCTACCTGGCCTTGTGACACGGGAAGGGATCAAGTTCTGCCCAGCTTCATGGCACAGCCAGATGTCAAGGTCTACCTGGCCTCGTGACACAGCCAGATGTCAAGGTCTACCTGGCCTCGTGACACAGCCAGATGTCAAGATCTACTTGGCCTCGTGACACAGCCAGATGTCAAGGTCTACTTGGCCTCGTGACACAGCCAGATGTCAAGGTCTACCTGGCCTCGTGACACAGCCAGATGTCAAGGTCTACCTGGCCTCGTGACACAGCCAGATGTCAAGGTCTACCTGGCCTCGTGACACAGCCAGATGTCAAGGTCTACCTGGCCTCGTGACACAGCCAGATGTCAAGGTCTACCTGGCCTCGTGACACAGCCAGATGTCAAGGTCTACCTGGCCTCGTGACACAGCCAGATGTCAAGGTCTACCTGGCCTCGTGACACAGCCAGATGTCAAGGTCTACCTGGCTTCGTGACACAAGAAAAGTGGTCAAATTCATGATGTGTTTCACGCCCTCCTTGTTGGGTAAACCGCAGCCTCAAGCCCTCGTGTTCTGGGTAAGGTCTGCACCCAATTTGTTTTTGTGAGACTCTTAGAAAAAACTTCCACAGAGAGAGAGAGAGAGAGAGAGAGAGAGAGAGAGAGAGAGAGAGAGAGAGAGAGAGAGAGAGAGAGAGAGAGAGAGAGAGAGAGAGCAGATAATAAACCTAATAAACCAGAATAGTTACTAAAGTAGCTTTCTGTGTTGGTTCCGACTGTTATTATGGAGGAAATATATGTATACATGAAGAAGAGAGACCTTATCTATGTCATCCTGCCTGTCCCTTTACCGCCTACTTATCTGCATGCTCCAACATCAAAATTTAACATCAACGACAATAACAATACGTGCCCAAAACGTATTGGTGTTTAGACACACCTCCTCCCCCCTCCAGTACCGTGACGCCTGCGCCTGCTGTCTCGGCGGGGGACCGGACGCCACCAGCTAACGTTGTTGTTGTTAAGATTAGCTACCTGGAACAAAAAGTTCCAAGTAGCACGGGCTATGGTGAGCCTGACACACACACCACCAGCTAACGATCGTTTACTGTCGGCTGATTGTTAAACCTCCAGAATTCGCGCCAACTACGACGTCATGCCCCATATAAAAGGGCTTGCCAGCGTCCAGCTCAACAGACTACCCTTCGAGTGCTCTCAGCTGTAACATTTACTCTCCCCCCCCCCCCCCCCCTTCCGGGTGATGGTAGACGCACCCATCATTTTGTATAAAATATTATCTGCACCATTATTGTTTAACGTTAATTTCACACGTATATATTTATTTTGATTGTGTGTAAAGCCAAGTGGATAAAGGGTTTTGTTTTCATTAATTGTTACTTGTCATTTTGTGTAAAATTAAAGTTATTTTTTATTATTAAAATGTTTGAAGTTTTTTATTCTCTTTGGTTTATACCCGCAGTTCTCACACAGTAGAGGTATCAAGCAGTTTTGTGTTTTTTGTTATTCTCGTCACAATAATATATATATATCACTAAGAACTCTTTGACCCGGCCAGGATTCGAGCCCATGCCGTCCAGGATCACCCCTAAACGTACACAGTACCGTGACCACCACACCAATGATCGTCTAGTTATAATATCGGTTTAACTAGTTCGTTGGTATTGTGCACTAGTATTATCTAGTCACTAGTGTAAAAGGAAAATGTATTCTTTGCTCACTTATCTAAGCCAGAATATTCCTTTGTTTCCCCAACTGCCTCAAACAGAACCAACGTGCCCAAAACAGTGTGGTAATCACCCGGCATTATGGAAAGATAGTTATCTTGAACGTGTTTAGCGATACCCGGAGCCCCATGCCAGAGACGAGCACCCAAAATGACCCTGCTGCAGGCGACGACGGCCAGGCAAAAAGGCAGAGATATAGCTGGTAGCGGCGGAGGTAGCCCTGGAGCGGTTATGGAGCAGAGCCAGTAGTCGTCCAGGGTCGTTCACATCCATGACTGTGTGTGAGGAGGGAGGGAGGTGGGGGACAGGAAGGTGTTGTAAATTAGCCTGCGTAATCTAGTCTTCATTGCCCGCTTGTTAAGGTGGAAACATGTATTGCTGCGTCCTTGAGACGAGATTTGCTGTAAGCCATATTATTGTTTTTCATTAAAACTTCAATTAATTATTTTATCTTTCATGATCAATACTTGGAATTTTACTGATGTGTCGGAATCTGTATAACGTTGATATATCTTCAAACATAATATAACATTATATTTTCTATATTTATTTCCCCATCATCGCATCACTTTCTTTATTTCATGTTTGCCTTCTAGTGCTTCCTTTCTTTATTTTAATCTTTGTTTTATCCCATTTAATTTTTCCATTGTTATTTTATTGGATTTAAACTTCCGTCAGCGGTCGATCTCCTTTACTCCGTGGCTGAGAGCGAGGTGTTCATGACAATATTACACAAGTGCTGACTGGCATTGTGCCGGCATGGTCATAACTCACCATCAGAGCCAAATGCTCTGATAAGTTAAGGCCACTCGTATGCTTCTGCCAGATATTAACTGAAACTGTCTTTGCCTATGTGGAATCTTGTAGCTCATTTTCATTCGTTCCCTCTTGTACGTAGGTTGTACGTCCTTGCTCTGGAGCAGCTCAGGAAGTGTTAGATATTTCCAGAGCTCTCGTACACACTTGGCTAGGTTCCTTGCTGAAATATAGAGAGAATAGCCAAGTAAACCCCATCGTAAGAAATAGGTGCGTGCTGTCACGAGCAGGCGTCTGTGGTGATGTCGAGCGAGCAGGGTCTGTGGTGAGTGCTGTCACGAGCCGAAAGGTTACCCACCGAGCGCTGTCGGATGTTTGGTATACAAGTCTCACGAATTCCAACATTTTTGTACAGTCAGTGTGGTCGAGCGGTTAAGGAACCAGGTACGCCAAGGTGCACAGTGCTCCTGGCTATCTGGGTTCGAATCCTTTTGGGGTGTGGAGTCTTCAGTATATATGTATATATTATATATGTATGGGCCAGCATCTAGAAAGGGTGGGTCCAAGAGCTAAAAGCTCTATTCTGCAGGCAGAAAAAGGGGAATACACCTACATTCTTCAGTTCTTCAATTCAACAACTTGCAACTCGACCTGTCCAAAGTCTTTAAACGTTTTAACCTGTTTATTAGGTGTATACACTTGTCGTTCAAATTGACACTTGTTCCTTCGTTGTGGGGGGAAAATACCGATGATATGAGTGAGGAGAGTTATTTAGGACTTTAAAATCAGCAACTGGAATTACTAATATAAAAACACACAAATAAAACTTGCAAAGTCCTTAGCTAGGGTTGTACATCCTAGCTCCTCTTTTCATAGGTAATCTGTTTCCTTTCCTAGGAGAAAAGAGTCTGTATGAACAGGAATGTTTCTGAAGGGTTAAAAGATTTGTTGTGGAGGTTCACAATCTACCTTCAGGCATTAACACATCAGCTTGTATTTTATCCAAGATAATAAAACATTTCTATTACTGTGATCACATGGTTATTTGTTCTAGATTAAGATTTGAACAATAGACACATCTACTCTAAAAGTATGCAAGGAGCAGCCAATAAACCAATTATACTAATACACACAAGGTGTTGAATTATACAAAGTATGATATATATGCAATAGCAACAACTATTACATTTCAATTAAATTACTGTTATAACATTATTGATGACTTATACCATATCTTAATATTGAGATAATTTTCCAGAGTATATGACGAGATTCATGCACGAAAAGATGAAGGTAAATGCCATTACCTATAATGGGGTGTGGCCCCTCAGCCGTGCAATAGATTAGGACTAGCACAGCTCAAATGGCCATCAACACAAGTAACACCAATAATTAAACTTATCAAATGGGAGAAGTTGCCGATATCTTTTTGACGATAAGGCTCTATCTTGATAACCTAGCAGCTTTGCTGTTGTTATTGGTCATATTAGCATTGCTAGGATAGGATGCGGGAGCAGCTTCATGTCGTGAGCCCCACTCTTCACCCGTATTTAGATAAAAGTATTGGAATTTTTTTTAATGTATATAATCAACAGAACTCTTCCAGTATCTAGGGGGCTATGACTAGAGAGATTTATAATGTTTTTTCCGTTGCGGTGAAGTCAGTCGAAGTGTTCTCAGAGCACCGCACACGTGTACACACAGTTTGTAAACACTAGGATCTGGGCGCTTGTGCTCCTAGGCGGCGGCTCCATCCTCTACATCAGGTGCAGACAATTAATTTGATAGACTATTTTTATTGTTTAGACAGATTATTGTGATAAAGTAGGATTATAAGAAAATGTATATAGGATTTTATGATTATAGGTAGTACAAACCGTACAATTGATCTTTTATGGTTTGAAAATACGCCACCGTAAGCTATAATTTTAGTTTCCAAACAGTATTATCGATAATCAGCTCTTCTTGAAGCTTCAAGCAATCCTTTAAGATTAAACAATGTACCCTGTAGGATTACTGTAGGATTTCTTGCATCCTATTGCGTACGGTCACAAAGTGGGTTAATTCTAGGATCTACTTGATTTATAAGATTATGAATCTGAGTGTGGATACTGGGATGTATGATATAGTAGAGTATATGATTCTGGTGTAAAATATAGATAGTATAGAAATATTCGTTCTGTAAATATTGATTATAGTGGGTAAAATTTCCCACATTCGTGTCAACTTTATTCTCGTCAAATGAATTCTTATAATAAAAACGAGTTCATTGGAGAAATAAAACAAGAGCCATTGAAAATATTTTGCTTTGCATTAACAAAACTTCGTTCAAGGTTCTAATTCAGGTTCCCTGTTGTACTTTTTGTTGTTTCAATAGTGACACTTTACGTTGACAGAGTCAATTCAGAAATGTCAATTCGGGCGCCTCACCTGGCAGTTACCGCACTGCATGCCGGGACCCTTCCCGTGATCACTAGAACATACACCAAACAAGTCCGAGGACGGTTTTTCATGGCTAACGTTCTATTATATTAATTATCACTCACCATCTCGGATGTACGAGGCCTTGAACTAATGTTTGCACTGTATGTTAAAAAAAGCTACAATATTAAGTTACTATTCCAACATACAGATATAATTAGATTTAAATACATATTTAGTGTATATACATTTATTGTATAACATTTAGTTAAAACAATTTTTTTACATATATGAACAGAATACACAAAATATATTTAGTTAAAGAAGAAACTAAAATTCACTTAATGCAAAACCGCTTTATAACCGGTGTTGCGTAAACAGAATATTAACAACCACTTTCTCCCCAGTTAGCGATAGAAAATCTGAGCGGATCTTGTGCTAAACCTAATATAACCTATGAATCTTAATTTAACAAAAGAATGAAATGAGAGTGAGGGGCGGGGAGGATAAGAGCGACCTGAGACCGGAGCTCCGCCACAGCCTGCATCCTGACTTGGCTTTGGGCTTTCTCCTTGGGGCGGCGCTCAAATTCACATACTTCATCTGTTGAGACAAATTGCAACCAGCGAGGCACACACTTTAGGGGTCTATAATGAACCCTAGTCATTTCTGGTTTCTCCCTCTATATTGATTAAAAACTCTATATCTGTAGCTCTATATTATATAAATATATAATTATATATATTTTATACACACCACTTTCGACTACAGTAGACGGAAGAGAGGCGACCTAAACAACGAGTGATCATTGTGAAGCTGCAGCTAGACACATCTCACAAGTGTCCTTAGTCTTTCCTCTCCCTGTTTTCCTTCTCTCCAAGTGCCTAGATCATTGCCTCTAACCTTCCACTATTAGCTATAGTATTGAAAACTTGAAAAACTGCAAAAATAGTGCTAAATCGTTATTTTGTCAATCACGTAAGGAACAATTGAATAAAACCGTCAAAATAGTGCTAAATTCGACGTTGAACAGTGGCACTGTGACATTTACAAAGCAAATGCAAGAGAAATTGCTTAAATTACTTCTTGCTTATTAATGATGAACTTGCTTAATTAAAGATTGATTATTACAAACCAAATGCAAGAGAACTTGGTTAAAAGTGCAATTTAATGTGAAATTTTGAGGTTTGAATGTCAAATCACATATCTTTAGAATACATGAAGTAGTATCTAAATGTTAGTAAATTTGAATACTTTTACCTAAAAGCACACATGAAAAACGTGAAAAGTCCCTGTATTAAAATTCGAAGGTTTTTACTTCATATAGAGCGAGGCTTAGTGTTTTTATTTAGATCATTAAAAGGGCATATGATAATGTTGTTTCCAATGCAAAGGATGAAAATCAATGTATTTTTCATTAAAACTACCCAAAATGTTTCTGATTATCCGTTTATAAAACCGAAAGAAAATGTACACGAAAAACCGCTCAAATCCAGCTGAAACGGCGAAAAGTCAATAAAAACGGAATTTTTTCATCCTTACCAATACTCCCAACTTTACTCGCTATTTTTTGTTACCATTGTGGAGTGCTCTAGATTTATGAACAGGGAGTGGAAGCTGCTCATTTATTTCTTTGCCTTGGTGTTGATTCCAGGAGTTTATGATTCTTTAAAAATCCTTTAGTACAAACAAAACCACCTTTGTGTTTGGTGTTATCCCTCCTTTACTTTTTTGCTTTTGAGACTATTTAAGAGAGAGAGTGATTTACCATATACCTGCCTGTTACCAATTTGATTAGCCACCTCTTGGCCCACTACTATTACCATAACAACACCAACAATTCCACTGAAGTGTCTGGACAAACCGAAAACAATCCAGTTGGCGACGACCGTTAGTTAGCATAAGGCCCTCGTCGGGCGAGGGGCACATGATAAAGTGAAGAGATCGTGTTCTCTCGTCTTAGGCTACGAGTCCAGCCTGAGATAGACTGGGAAACTCTCCTCCCCTCTCCCTCAAACTCTCTCTCTCTAAACCGGTGAACAGTGGCACTGTTGGATTGAGTGAAAGACAAGACGGGAAACCCCGTAGGGCTAAACAAGCTAAAGTAACTTTTATCACTATACCAATAGCTTACTTGGTGAAGTGAACATAGGGTTAGAGAGAGAGACCCCCAGAAACATTGTCCGTGTGGTTTTGGTAGTTGGTGTATTGGTGGGGGGGGTATTGGTTTAATAGTTCGTGATGGTTGTGGTTGTGGGGGATGGTGTGGGTCTCGTGGTGAAAGTGGAGTGTATGATTGTGGAAGTAGGTGAAGAGGTCTAGGAGGAATTTATAGAGGAGCTAGGGAGGAGGAGTCGAGCGCGAGGATGAAGAGGGAGTGGTAAAGTCGGAAGAACGTGATGATAGCTAGGAGGAATATGAAAAGATTGTTTGCAAAACAAACGATAAAAATCATGGGTTTGCAATTAGAAATTAACTAAAATGTTCCTTATTTTGGTAATTATTACCGAATGTAGATTTTCACGGTAAACCGCTCTATTCGGGCTGAAACGTCGAAATATAAACCATAAAAAACCATCTCTCCTTATATCTCCTTAATTTCTCTCCTTTATTCAAGATCCCAGCTCGCACATTTTAACGAGGTACAAATGGTTTGTTGAAAAGATAGTATTTAATGTGAATTTGCAATTAATATAGCATATCCTGTTTGCATCATATATATTTGTGTATTTATTGAACATTAATAACAGTAAACACAAATATTATAGTGAAACCGTTTGTGAAAAAACGGCGACAAAATATTGCCCTAAACATCGTTGTGATATTGGTTTCAAATGCACGCAAGGAAAAAAAATTGACTAAGAACCATCTTCAGGAAAGGTATTGCCTAAATTCGAACGTGTGAAACAGTGGCACTGTGACCAATTACTCAAAGCAAAATGCGAGAGAAACCTTGACTTTAATTACTGCTTTGCTTAATTAATGCCCGCATTGAACTTGCTTATTATATGCATTGATGTATGTACAAACCCAACTGCAAGAGAACTTTGCTTAAAAAACGCCATATAATTTTGAAATTCTGAGATGAATTTGCAAGGCAATATCACATTCGGTCGTGAAAACATGGAAAAGGAAGGAAATGCAAAATAAATAAATAGTAGAAATTTTGAATAATATTACCTAAAAGCACACATGAAAAAACGTGAAAAAGTCCTCTGTCATTACCAAATTCGAAGATATTTACTTCATATAGAGCGAGGCTGTTGCTTCGTGGTATTTAGATCATTAAAAGGGCCTATGAAAATGTTGTTTCGGAATACAATACGATTTAAATCAATGTATTTTCTTTAAAATTAACTACAATAATCCTGAATTTCCGTTTATATAACCGAAAAAAAATGTACACGTAAAACCGCTCCTAATTCCGTTTCTGAAACGGGTCGAAATATGCAAGTAAAACCGGATTTTTTTCTCCTTACCCAAATCTTACTCGCTATTTTGTGTTACCATTGTGGAGTGCTCCGGATTTATGAACAGGGAGTGAAAGCTGCTCATTTATTTCTTTGCCTTGTTGTTGATCCAGATTTTATGATTCTTTAATCCTTTAAGTCAAATACAAAACCACCTTTGTGTTTGCGTTATCCCTCTCCTTTAGTTTGTTGCTTTTTGAGACTATTTAAGAGGGGAGAGAGAGTGATTTACCATATACCTGCCTGTTACCAAATTGGATTAGGCCACTCTTGGGCCACACTACTATTACCATAACACCACCATTCCACGTGAAACGTGTTACTGGACACCGAAAAACACCGGTTGGGCGGACCTTTAGTTAGCAATAGAGCCCTCAGTCGGCGGGGGCACATGATCAAGTGAAGAGATCGTGTTCTCATTCGTCTTAGGCTACGAGGCCAGACTGAGATAGACTGGGAGACTTTTCCGGTGAACAGTGGCACTGTGGGGATTGAGTGAAGACCCGTATGGGGCTACAGTAAGTAAAGGTTATCACTACTAATACTTGGTGGTGACTGGTTAGTGAGAGAGACACCCAGACATTGGTCGTGGTTGTTTTTGATAGTTGTCGTAATTGGGGGTGGTGGTAGTTTGTTAATAGTTTGTGATGGTTGGTGGTTGTGGTGGGATGGTGTGGGTGTCGAGTGAAAGTGGGGGTATGATGTTGAAGGAGGAAGGAGGTCGAGGAGGGAAGTTTAGAGAGGAGGCTGAGGAGGAGGGGCGAGGAGGGATGAAAGGAGGAGGGGAAGTCGGAAGAAGGAGGAGAGCGAGGAGTGGATATGAAAAGAGTGTTTGCAATACAAACGATAAAACTCAATGGGTTTGCATTAGAATTACCTAAATGTCCTTACTTTTGGTAATTTATACCGCATTATTCCATGTTCACGGGTAACCCGCTCTATTCCGGCTGAAAGATCGAAATATACAATAAAAACCTCTCTCCTTATCTCCTTAGTCTTTCTCTCCTTATCAAGCTCCAGCTCGCAATTTTAACGAGGGACAAAATGGTTGAATTTGAAATATAGTATTTATGTGAATTTGTGCAATATTAATTACATGTTGCATCATATATATTGTGTAATTATTGAATTAATAACCAGTACACAAAATAATGAAAACGTTGAACAACCAGAAAACGGCAAAATATTGCCCTAAATCGTTGATATTTTGGTTTAAATCACGTAAGGAAAAATTGAATAAGAAGAACGTCAAAATATGCTAAATTCGACGGTGAACAGTGGCACTGTGACCATGACAAAGCCAGATGCAAGAGAAACTTGCTTAATTATTGCTTGCTTAATACTGATTGAACTTGCTTAATTAATGATTGATGATGTACAAAACCAAATGCAAGAAGACTTGCTTTAAAAAACCGCAATATAGGGTATTGAATTTTCTGAGATTTGCAAGGCATAATCACATTCGCCGTGAAAAAATGAGCATGAAGAAGAATCAAAATATGAGGTAAATTTGAATAATAATTACGTTAAATCCCACTACATGAAAACGTGAAAAGGTCACTGGTATTACCAAATTCGAAGAATTTTACTTCATATAGAGCGAGGGTTAGTGTTATTTAGATCATTAAAATGGCATTTGAAAATGTTCTTTGGAATACATACGATTAAAATCAATGTATTTTCATTAAACCTACCTAAAATATTGCAGGAATTCCGTTTATATAAGCCGAAAGAAACTGTACACGTAAAAACCGCTCTAATCCGTCTGAAACGTCGGAAATATGCCATAAAAACCGGATTTTTCCTCCTTACCAAATCCTTACTCGCATATTTTGTATGTCCATTGTGGAGGTGCTCCAGCTTTATGAACAGGGAGTGAAAGCTGTTCATTTATTTCTTTGCCTTGTCGCTGATCCAGAATTATAATACTTTTAATCTTTTAAGTAAAATACAAACCACCTTTGTGTTTGTGGTATCCCTGTCCTTACTTTGTTGCTTTTGAGACTATTTAAGAGAGAGTGATTACAACAATACCTACCGGCCCTGTTACCAAACCAAATTTGATTAGGCCAGTCTTGGGCCACTACTATTACCATAACAGCACACCACAATTCCACTAAGGGTTACTGGACACCGGGAAAACCCAGTGGCGACCTTTGAGGTTAGCAATAGAGCCTCAGCTAGGCGGGCGGGCACAGTATCAAGTGACGAGATCGTGTTCTCACTCGTCTCTAGGCTACGAGGCCAGCACTACGATAGACGGGGGAGACCCCCCCCTCCTCTCCCGGTGACAGTCGGCAGCCTGTGAGGATTGATTGAGACCCCGTAGTGCTACTATGTAGTAACAGTTATCACGTACTATACTTGGTGGGTGACTGGTTAGAGAGGAGAGACACCCAGACCATTGGTCGTGGTGGTTTTGAGAGTTGTCGTAATTGGTGGTGGTGGTAGTTGTTAATAGTTGTGATGGTGTGTGGTGTGGTTGTGTGGGATGTGTGTGGGTTTGTCCGTGTGAAATTGGGGTATGAATGTTGAAGGAGTGAAAGAGGTCGAGGAGGAAGTTAAGGTAGAGGGAGGGCTGAGGCAGGAGGGGGCGAGGAGGGATGAAGAGGACGGAGGGGAAGTTAAGAAGGAGGAGGAGGAGAGCCGAGGAGGATATGAAAAAGATGGTTTGCAATACAAACGATAAAAAATCAATGGGTTTGCATTAGAATGAACTAAAATGTTCCTTAATTGTGGTAATTAGTACCGAATGTAGATGTTCACGGTAAACCGCTATATTCCGGCTGAAACGTCGAAATATACAATAACAACCTCTCTCCTTATCTCCTTAGTTCTCTAGCTTATCAAGATCCAGCTAGCAATTCTTAACGAACCTGGTACAATCGGTTTGTAGTGAAAATATAGTATCTAAGTGGAAATTTGCAATAATACAACTGTTCGCATCATATATAATGTGTATTTATTGAATTAATCAACAGTAACACAAAATAAATTGAAAAACGTTGATAACACTTGGCAAAATTATTGCATAAATCCTTGATATTGGTTCATAATCAGTAGGGAAAAATTTGAAATAAGAACCGTCCAAAATATTGCTAAAATCGACGGTGAACAGTGGCACTATGACAATTACAAAGCAAATGTAAGAGAACGTGCTTAATTAGTGCTTGCTTAATTAATGATTGAAATTGCTTAATTAATGATTTGGATGTTACAAACTCAATGCAAGAGAAACGTGCTTTAAAAACGCAATATAATTTGAAAATCTGAGATTTGCAAGGCATTCACCATTCGCTGTGGAGAAAAAAAATGAGGAGGAAGAGAGATCAAAAGATTTAGTAAATTTGAATATTATTACTTAAATCACACATGAAAAACGTGAAAAAGTCACCTGTATTACCAACATTCGAAGATTTTTAACTTCATATCATAGAGCGAATTTTCGTGTTATTTAGATCATAATAGGGGCATTTGAAAATGTGCTTTTGAATACATACGATTAAAAACAATGGGGCTATGTTCGATCAAAACTACCTAAAATATTTCTGATTATCCGTTTATATACCCGAAAGAAAATGTACACGTAAAACCCGCTTAAATCCGTCTGAAACGTCGAAATATGCAATAAAACCGGATTTTTCTCCTTACCAAATTCTTACTCGCTCTTTTGTGTTACCATTGTGGACTGCTCCAGATCTTATGAACAGGATGAGTGAAAGCTTGCTCATTAGGAGGTTAGTTCTTTGCCTTGGTTGTTGAAGTTCCGAGTAGTTTATGATTCTTGTATCTGTTGAAGTAAATACAAAACCACGTTTGTGTTTGTGTTATCCCTCCTTTACCTACTACTCTACTTGTTGCTTTGAGACAATTTAACCGATGAGTGCATAACATATACCTGACCCGGCCTTTGACCGAAATTTGATTAGGGGCCACTCTTGGGCCACTACTACTATTACGGAGTTACATACACCACCACATTCCACTGAAGTGTTACTGGACACCTAACAACACCAGTTGTCGACCTTTAGTTAGCAATAGAGCCCGCAGTCGGGGCGGGCGCACCATGATCAAGTGAAGAGATCGTGTTCTCAATCGTCTTAGGCTACGAGGCCAACCTGAGATAGACTGGGAGACGCTCCCGGTGACAGTGGCACCTCGAGGATTGAGTGAAGACGCGTAGGGCTACAGTAAGTAAGAGTTATCACTACTAATACTTGGTGGTGACTGGTTAGAGAGGGAGGACCCCCAGACCTTGGTCGTGTGTGTTTTGATAGTTGTCGTACTTGGTGGGTGTGGGTAGTTGTTAATAGTTGTGATGGTTGGTGGTTGTTGTGGGATGGTGTGGGTGTCGAGTGAAAGTGGGGGTATGATGTTGAAGGAGGAAGAGGCGAGGAGGGCAAGTTAGAGAGGAGGCTGAGGAGGAGGGCTAGAGGAGGATGAGGAGGAGGAAGGGTAGGAAGTAGGACAGGGAGGAGGAGAGCGAGGAGGAATATGAAGAGATTGTTTGCAATACAAACGATAAAGATCAATGGGTTTGCATTAGAATTACCTAAAATTTCCTTAATTTTGGTTAATTCTTATCCGAATGTAGATGGTTCACGGTAAAACGCCTCTATGTCCGGCCCTGAAAGCGGTCGAAATATACAAATAAAAAAAACCCTACTCCCCTTATCTCCTTATTTCTCTCCTTATCAAGATCCAGCTCGCAATCTTTCACGACGGTACAAATGGTTTTATTGAATATATGTAGTTTAATGTGAATTTGCAATTAATGATCATGTTTCGCCTCATATATATTGTTGTATTTATTGAATTAATAACAGTAAACAAAATAATTGAAACGTTTGAAAACGGCAAAAATTGCCCTAAAATCGTTTGACTATTTTGGTTCAAATCACGTAAGGCAACACTTGACTAATAAGAACCCGTCAAAATATTGCTAAATTCGACGGTGAACAGTGGCACTGTGACCATTACAAAGCAAATGGTGGCTACAAGACGAACTTGCGTTAATTATTGCTTTGCTTAATTAAATGATTGAACTTTGCTTCTATTAATGATTGATTATTACACCATGC
>WNGS01003388.1:19204076-19224961 GCA_020271785.1 Procambarus virginalis | reverse complement strand
CTACAGCGTTATATTTTATATCACTGAACTCGCAATAAGATTCCCTACACAGACATATGCATATAAATGTAGAATCATGATCGCGGCCCACACCAAGAGTGTGTGAAGTGGGCGATTACCCTCGTTGTCAACAACTCAATAGTATCTCCTCCAAGTTACAATACAATGCCGTTTTCTCTAATAAGCCATGTGCCTATTAGAGAAAACGAAAATTTAATGGCAAACATTTTCATACAAACCCCAAGTCGATCGAATAAGAATTGGATTTTATATGTTTCTTTTTAGATCGGCCGGATATTTACGACGCGGTCGCACAACCGATAGAAATATAGCCGTCGTATATGTACGGGATGGCAAGTGATATAAAGTCAAAACAAACTCGAATAGGAACGTACGCGACTCGAACAGTGATGTCGACTTATTTGAATTGTAAGATAGTAATGCTTAGCTAAATGAATGGGGGTTCAGTCCCTGAGCCCATTATGTGCCTCTGTAACCCTAATTTCACACGCCCACAAGATGGTATGGGGTGCATATAAATAACTAAACTACTACTACTACTCTGAAATAATAGTACTGATCTCATCTTTGTTCATGATGGATACTTAACAATTTAAGTAAACATTAACAAATACTAACAGGAAATAGATATATGAAGCGTTATAAAAGCGACTCCAACGTTAATCTCTCCATCCCATAGTGTACCATCTTCCAGCCGAGGTTACTGTGCTTCGAGCAGGGCTCTGATATGTCCAATTGTAAGATGGACTTCTCTTATCTTATCCCCTACTTTTACCTTCTCCCCCATTTATCTCTACCTCTTCTCTTCCTTCTCGAGCTCCTTAGCTTCGAGCAGAGACTCCCGGAAGCCGGTGTTGATAGCGGCCACTTTGTTCTGTGCCGCCTCCAGGTTGCCGATGGTGAAGTCCCAACCCGCCAGGAGACGCCAAGCAAGGTACACTCCTCATCCTCCGCCAGCTTCGACATGCGCGAGTTGGCTGCCATTCTGTCGGGCAGGTGGCACGCCTTAAGTCACGGTCCACAGCCCCCTCCCCGTCCCCACATAAACTATTCAGGAAAAAGTATACAGAAGACTTGGTGCCCTTTCCACTCACTTCCTGAGTATGGCGATGAAGCTGTAAGCGTAGACGGCAAGGGAGGTGAGGAAGTAGGCGAGAGGGAGCCTGTAACCTTCTCTGGTGGTGGGGATCTTGCTGTAGTAGCCGTAGAAAACCGGAGAGTACCGGAGGACGCCCTCGAAGTCCCACATCACCTTGAAGTCGTATGCTCTGACCCGGTCCTCTCTCAGAATGCTCTTGCGCTCTCCAGCCGCCGAACGCTCAGAAGCCAGGAACTGCCGGGGGAAGGGTTAGTTGCCCACTGCTCAATTCAGTTCCTTAATTTATCGACCTTGATTCATCCGTGATGAATTTACCTGTGTTGACTCCCCGAATTTGAATTATGTCTATTAAATTTCGTTGAAAATATAAGACAACAATCAAGAGGAAATATGACAGTCCTAACGCGCAGTTCTCACCTCGGGGATGATGACGAAGGCGGCGAAGAGAGCAGTGAGGGCGACGTTGAGGCCAAGCACCCACCGGAGGAAGGTGAAATAGGAGGCCACGGCAGACCCGAAGTGGGACTCTATGGTCTTGATGCGTCCCTGCCAGGCTCCAGCCCCGCCACCCAAAGATACACAGCCCGTACCCCCGCTCGCGCCACCTGCGGTAGGGAGGTAGTGGGTAGGATGATGGATACAGGTTTGTGGGGAGCAAAACTCATTTTTAAAATATTTCTTGTGTAAAAAACAATCATATTGTTGGTTATACGGTACCGCGGTCACCGTAATAATACTACGTTACTCCTACCTGCCCTCAAGTAGAAATATCCTAATCCTCAAAAACCTAACCAAGCCAAGCCAAACTTGACCAAGCTAAAGGTAACCTCATCACTTACTTTCACCTCAAGTAGTTAATGCAGTCGTGCTCCCTTCACTTTATGTTTGTGTTATAGTAATAAACAGGTATGTGGGAGTTGGGCAACTGTTGTAGGTTGCATCCTGGGAAGGTTCAGTGGCTGGCTTAAGCCTAAAGGTGACCACGATAAGCCTCACAGGCGTCCTGACTATGAGAAATAATAAACACCAAAAATGAACCACTTCTGATTTCCTCTATTTTCAATGTCTAATAGACTTGACCCATCTACCATGTCCGGCGCACTATTCGTATACTCAGAAGAGCGTGAGATCTAACCTTTACATTTAAAAATTAATATCTAGCCGATATCTTTTTAAACGTATATTCAGATGTTTCATAAGACTACATTGCGCAGGATCATTATCGAACCCGTCCTCTCGCCTAATACGTCGTATGTTTTACGAAATAGACTAATACGCAACAATGCGACGCACTTTGTAAAAATAATAATAATACTGACGCTTTCCATACATAAGACTCAATACGTTAGGTGGGTTGCTTGGGTTTATACGTTTCTGATTAGACAAGACAGTTAATGTTTTAAAGAGTGACCAACAGAGAACGGGCGTCTTTCTAACAGGTAACGCTCGCCATTTATTTTCGCATCCATCGTTAAAATACTCATTACTATGAAACTATCACACTAAACGTTACCTGATGGTTGTAAAGTTGAGGTAGAGATGGACGAGAGCCAAGAAGAGAGCAAGTGACAATTAGAGAAGGGGAAAGGCAAATGAGAATGAAGAGGACGGGGAACCGACCCTCCTGACGCGTATGAAGTGTCTGAGGAGGACATCTTTGGTGCTGGAACTCTGGGCCAGACGTTCCTCCAGCTCGCCCTCGTGCCGGTGAATATACTCCCTTGCTGTCCGCGCCAGCCGTAGTTTCCTGCAAGACAATATACACTATTCGTGTACATCCATATACATACCGCCCTGTTGTACCTGGCTCACTACACTTTTACAAAACACCCAGTTCCAGTTGCGATTTCCAAAATTCTCCTCCCCCCCCCCACAACTAGTAGTAGGCATCCATCAGTCTCAGGAGACTATGGAGTTGAGCTCTGGTTGTCGGTCTGGAGTGGCCCCCACAACTATTAGATACTTAACTAGGATCAGAGCCAGGAGAACTAGCAGTGTGGATGTAACTTGCCTGGCGATCGGCCATGGTTGTTGGTTGACGCCGGCCAGCACCTCCTTATGGATCCGGAGGGTCTCCGCCACCTCGTCCGCCGTCGACTCCTCCACCTCCACCACCGTCCTGCCGCCACGCACAAATGTTACTACCGTATTTCACTGTCAGTGAACTTGCACACACTACGGAACTTACACACACACTCGCACAAAATATATTATTTGCACCGATGCCTACCGATACCTGGAACTTCTAGAGTTAACAATAACCAATAAACTTCCGGAGTTTACAATAACCAGTGTTGCATTGATACCTTCAACGATATTACTGCATACCTGATAAGAATCGTATTACTGTGTGCCCGACAACAATAGCGCACTAGCGTGCCTGCCTACAAGTGTACTACTGCAAACCTGCCAATAAAGGCACTTCTTGGAGCTCATGACACGCCTAGTCGTCAAAAACAATCGTGACCCCCTGCTTTAAAACTCACTCTCCGGAGCTAGTAGTCATGGTGGAGGACCTGCGAATCTTTTTCTTTTTCTTAGAGCCTCGTCGGGAGCCTTTAGAGTTAGAGCGCTTGAGGATGGCAGAGATACTGGCGTTGAAGTCATCCTCGACGGGCGGCTCTTCCAGGGAGGTCCCACACGCTGACCAAGGAAACCCACACTATAGCACTTGTATACCAACATCAGAAAACTTAATAAAACACAATTTCATCAGGTTACAGTTTTGAACACGCCCACTATGTCCTTCAGAGTTATATCATAAACCAACAAGCTCTATAAACAAAAGCTCCCTTCCTCTCTCCACCTTGGTATAACACTTTTTTGCAAATACAATCTTTGTAGAAAGTGGTGGTGTTATGCTTGTATTCAAGTGTTACACCGTTATAATTAAGTGCTATGTATGTGTTTGGCTTATACTTCAGCCACTAAAAATAATTTAAATGTAAACGGAAAATTCAGATTCTTCAGATCGAGACCTTTTTGTATAATTAAGTTGACTGATTAATAAAACATACTACACACTACGCGTCACAACCTTCAGCTCTTGCTTATCTGTCGAGGGTCCGTAAAAAAATACAACACTAGTATCAACAGCCTCTACACATTAGCAGTATGTATAGAAGCTAAATGTAGATAAATCAACACTGATAAACTACCCGCCAAAATCTTTAAGGAATCAATTCAGCAAGAATAATTTCGTTTCTTTAGCCCCAATAGAAAGCCTCCAATCCACTCAGTAGACAGCCCTGTAACCCAAGTGGAGAGCCTCTTAACCCCCAGCTGTGCAATGGACTAATAGATACCGCCCTCCATGCCTCTCCCCCCCATGCCACACGAAGAACTTACCCGGGGGAAGTGTGATGACGGGGGGCGGGTCGGGGGACATTGGACCCCGCGGGACCAGGGACACCGCGTCGCTGGACACTGACCTCTCACCGTCAGCCCAGGTGACACTCAGACGGTCGCTGGGACACGGCGAGGCGGGGTCATCCTGCTCAGGGGGAGTGTCACCATCATCAATAGTGAAACGTATAATATAGAGAACCTCAAAGAGCTATAGTAGCACTCGAGGGACTATAAGAGTCGTGATAGAGTTCAGGGGGCATGGGGAGTGCTTAGAGAACTATAGAGAGATCGGAGGGTCATGGGAGATTATATAGCAGGAAAACCAAATACAATTTCTACTCTGAACACTACATAAGAATTGCTAACTAAATGTTTTCATTAAACAAACTTAGAGAAGATTTAGCTCTGACTAACAACAAAGTTTGGATGACCGTCGTCATTTCAAGGAAGCAAGGAAAGTATAGACACAATATTGACAATAAGATAAATATATTTAAAAACAACTTTAATCTTATTAATATAGATGATAACTAGAAGATAACTGTAGTAAAATAAAATTAAATCACAAAATATTTCTTTATATTATGATACAGCCAGAGGCAGTTATTCAATCCCGAATTAAACAACCCGTCCTCGCAAATTCGTATAGTCAATATTGACTTATTAGTTACGTGCATAGGTGACATGCTTAACATAATAGTTTCCCTTGGAAAGCTTCATAGAAAACACCGACCTTACCTAACCTACTTAGTATGTTAAGATAAGCATCTTATTGCTTCGTAATTACAATTATTACCTAACCTATACTTATAATAGGTTAAGTAACAATTGTAATTATTAAGCTATAAGATGCTTATTTTAACATACTAAGTAGGTTAGGTAAGGTCGGTGTTTTCTATGAAGCTTTTCAAGGGAAACTATTATGTTTAGTATGTCACCTATGCACGTAACTAATAAGTCAATATTGACTATACGAATTTGCGAGGACGGGTTGAATTAAAGCTACAGTATTATATGTGATGATTAAAAAGAAAAGCAGTGAACGAAGCAAAAGATAAATGTAGTAGAGTACGATTCAAGCACCGTGTAATGGCCCCAACACTTAGAAGCCGCGGTCCCTTACCTTGTCAGCCTTGAAGTCTACGGAGGCGGCTGAGGCCCGACGAGGCTTGGCTGGATCGAGCCTAAGGATGCCGCCGCCGCCACCTGCGGGACCTGACCACCGCCGGCCCTCCACCTCTGCCACTCCTCCCTGCTGCTGTCAAGTCAGAGACCAGAGTTAACAGCCACGGTGTTCCTGTTTTTTTTAGTTTTAGTTCATTTATTATGCACCCCATACCCATCCCGTGGGCGGTAGTGAAAAGGGTTACAGAGGCACATAATGGGCTCAGGGACTGAGCCCCACAATTCATTTAGCTAAGCAAGTTCCTGCAGGACTGAACTGTCAGCTCTTTGATCCCGCCTTTCTAACCGTCCGTTGTCTATTGTATCGATTCCCGACCTAATTTTCTTTATCATATCTATTACATACATTTCTTTCTCTCTCAGACCCTATCTCACATACATACACATCACTAGAATGCAGCCTGTTGCAGCTGTTTAACTTCCAGGTATTGATTTACTGCAAGGTGAGGAGAGGCATCAAGTGAAGGAATGCCCATTTGTTTTTGCTTCTTAAGAAAATCGTACCTGAGCCCTTTGCACTACGACTCCCCAGCACTGTCCACGAAGACCTGTGTATGTATTTACTATTCGTGCTTGCAGGATCGAGGTGTTAGTACGCGCATTACGGGTGGATGTGTGCGTGCACGCGCATTACGGATGGGTGGATGCGTGTGAGAGCATTATGGGCGTGTGCCTGTGTTTAGGGTTAACAAGATATATCAACAATGAGGCCCCTCCCCTGCCTCTGGCTTCTACACGAACACCACACGCTACACAATCATTTACAACACACCACACCTACCTACAACACTATACACTCTTACGCAGTATTATACAACACCGCTCCTGTGCCAGGTAAGTCCACTATGGGCTCACCATAGCCCGTGCTACTTGCCCCGCTCCTGTGCCAGGTAAGTTACGGGCTCACCATAGCCCGTGCTACTTGGAACCTGATCCGAGTAGCTGAATCTACAACAACAACATATTACACAACCACACCATACATTACAGTAGCTGGGCGCACACACAGTTGTCATAGTGGCATAATTCAGCGTCAAGGACAAGTAATATGACTACTCAATAGTTTGGAGTTTTCATATTCGAGGACAATAAACCTGTTAGGCCCATCAAGGTTTCCGTAGGCTTAGGGCCTCGATCAATTAACGACTGACCTTGCCCAGGATGTATCCAATTAACGACTGGCCCAGGATGTATCCCACTGACCTTGCCCAGGACCCACCTCCCGATACCTATTTATTGCTGGTGAACAGAGGCAGCACATGAGAGAAAAGTGGGCTAAACGGCTTACTTCCTGCCGCTAGAATTTAACTCTAGACCTCTCTGTTTGACCCCATTCTCACTAAAGCGTTTGAAGCACGGCGATAGTTAATGTTATTTGTTTATATTTTAATATACAATATAATATATATATACATGGTGGCTGAAAATCTTGCAAAACACGCATTCGACATTATGAATTTCACGTAAATTTCCGTCTTCGTGCAGTCTAATTACCAGTTACCAATTCACCCCACTCTGCTAGACCTACATTTGTTCTGATGCGACACTATGGTATTTAACTCGTTATATTATACTTTTGTAGACTCGATATATTATCGCTGATTTAGTGACGACGACGATGGTAGGACCGCATGCGCCCACAGACTCAATATGGAGACTGCCGCCCGGGACACCCGCTGTCACATGTAAACAAATATCACTGATCGTGTGACGTCACGAGCAAGAGGTCAACAGCGAAAATTCCAAAACATGCTAAATTAGAGTACAATGCTTTTGACAGCCCGTCCTCTAAACAAAGGTCCAAAAGTGACTCCATGCACCCACCAAACCAGCTGTTTATGAATCAAAAACGGTTTACACACGACTCACAACTGATGACGTCCAACACTTCCGGAATAAATGCTTCGCTGACGGCTTTTGTTCGAACTACAATGTTGTAAACAGCCCGTTCTCCAAACAAAGACCCAAAAGTGATTCAATGCACCCGCCAAACCCCCTGTTTATGAATGAAAATCTGTTTACACACGACTCACAACTGATTTCGTTCGAACGTTTCCGGAACAAGTGCTTCACTGACGAATTTTGTTCGAACCACAGCGCTATAAATGCTTCACCCACGTACCACAAATACAACTAATCGCCAACAGAACCTAACCTCCTAACCTAACCTATGCCTATATATGCACAATATGCTAATATATTATATTAATTTATATTTGAGAAAAAGGTCTGTTTTGAATGAACAGAATGTTAAAACTGATGGAATGCGTCTTTGGGGTTGATCGCTGGATAGAATGGACTTGGTCTGAGGGTTGGCTTTTGGATATACAGAAAGCATACTCAACATAATGTTAATTTTGCTAGATATTCCAAAACTAACAAATACTAAACAAAATTGTATTTGTTTTTACTGTTAACAATAAACAAAGGAGGCTTCAGTAGTTACCTTGTTGGGCTGTTGGTTTTCCTTAAGGCCAGAAACGTCCACAGGGGGGCTGCGGGAACCGGGGCTCTTCGCCCCCTCGTCCTCCTCTCCTGTTCCGCTCATCCTCCTATACTGCTGCCCCCTCGATGCTTCACTTCTCCAAGCCTGTGGCTCAATGTTTCAATACCTCGATGTTCCAGTTGCTGTGTTACCAAGGTTTCAAGTTATGACGCCTGAAGGTAGCAATGTTCCAACGTCTCGACGTTTAGATGTTTAAACGTTCCGACGTCACAAATATGCGATATTCGAACATTCATTCAACTAAGCGATACTCCAATGTTTACCTTCCTTCCGTCACCTGTGGTCAACTTCGTCAATTTCCATGTTTTTAAAAACCAGTCATTACCAAAGCCCTACTTCATCAATTTGTCGCTTAGTAAACCTACTATAGTCATATGGATTACCGATCAATCGGTTAAGGAGTTAATTAGTTAACCAATAGGTAAATTAACGGGTAATCTAGTCACTATCTTCGATTTACTCTACCAATAGGTCAATCAATCATTAGGTAGTTCAGTTTTGAGTTTTGTCATGATATATTACTAAACAAAATCAACCAATCCGTTAGCCATTCATTCGACCAGCCAATGCGTCATTAACCATAGAACCAGTTAAGCAGTCATTCAAGCAAATCAATTCACCAGATCAATCATTCAGCAAGACAACTTTTGCCAGTGTGATACAGTAATTGCCAGGATCAGTTTGGGTTACGTTACCCTGTGGCAGGTGGCTACAAGTGATGAATCTCTCAACGCTGAGCACTCCTGATGTGACCTCAGCCCCACTCCTGTGCCAGGTAAGTCCACTACGGGCTCACCATAGCCCGTGCTACTTGGAACTTGTTCCGAGTAGCTGAATCTTAAACAACAAAAAACAATCCTGATGTGAAGTCTCTCAGCAGGAACTGGGTCATGATATACACATTACTGAATGTCGAGTCACTAAACCCTTCACACCTACCGTTTATGAAGTACCAGGAGCTTTGCAACTATTTTATTTATTCTCGTGCTCTTGATAATATCCTCATACTACATCCAAAGTGTGTCAGTGCCGGCTAACTGATTACCTGTCTGTGATGACAAACCAACCTGAGAGGCGAAACTGTTAATATCACAGCCACCAACTCTGTAACCCTGCATATAGTACTCGCCTAGTATCTAGGGTAGCGGTTATACCAAAGCTACCCTAAATATGGGTAGCTCTCACTCTCTCTCTCTTTTGTGAGAGAGAGAGAGAGTGAGTCAGAGTCAGTAGGAGCCAAGGAGATTTGCACCAGCACACTGGGTTCTCCCAAGCATATGCGGGGAGTACGCAACGTCCAGTACATCACGTTACTGTGATTTCTTTGTGCATTTGAAGAGAAGCGTTGGGGTATAACTCGTACCATAGCCAGGGTGCATGTGGGCAATGCATTAAACCACGATTGGGCTTCAGTGGAAGCCTCAGGACTCCTAGAGGGATGCAATTGAATCCCAGGTTATATGGTTTTCAGCATGTCGTGGCAGAGTGGTTTAGGGCATATGCTTGACAGTACCCAGTGTGCAGGTTCGAATCCTCCTCATAGCTTCTATAGATTTTCTTTACAATATATGCCATATATATTTACTCCAACATGTGTGTTGTTACACATGATATATATTGTGAGGCATCTCTCCTAGATATGAGAGTGCTACTACACACATACACAGTATACACACTAGGTCACAGACACCTTGTATCCTAATCGGACAAGCAACACCCGCCTCGTACCCTGACCGTAGGCGACTGGTGGCCGCCCTGGCTGCTTCTGACTCCTCGCTTGTCTGTGTCAGGGGTTACATTTACGTAATGCCTAGTGTTGTATTAGATGATGTGTTTGTTGGGGAAAGCACGAGTTGCGTGTGGGCTGTCCGCCACTCCACACTTAGTAGGTCACACATGTGTACAGTAATTCTTTTAATGGCCTCGTGCCCGACGCGACTTCTGCGCTCCTCGATGTTGCGCATGCGTGTGTTTACCAAGCGGTGTTTCCAGGATCGAGCCGCATCTCTTTAGCTCCGCCTCTTCAGTTGTCCATTGGCAATGAAATTAATCACTTTCTTCGTGCATCGTATCATATTTTGTGGTTGGCATTGCCTATTGAGTGCATCATGACAATATTACCTCTAGTTTAACCTATTCTACGTGTTTACATCTCTAGCTTTACAATAACACATAGTTTTCTGACATTTCTATGACTCAATTGCATCTCCGGGTTTCCTACCTTGGTTCTTCGTCCCTACTATAATTCTCTTTTTTGAACATCATTTATTTGTCAACTCTGTCGATTTATCTCACTAAAGTGTGATTGTAGGGTGAATTCGTTAGGGCCTAAGCCGATCTTTGTTCAATACGTATTTTCTTTAGAAGTTCCCTTGAATGACCTAGCGTAGCATTTCTCATCATTACCTTCTGTTTCCTTCTCGGGAGGTATTCCCACATCACCCCAGCACTTTGTACAGGAGCTGCTGGTGCACCTCGGTGCTCATCACTTTCTGCAGATCAAGGCAGCAGCAGTTTGATCACCCGTATCTCTACTGGCTTATTGTTACTTTGTCGCAGACATCTTACAGCTTCGTTAAGGACGATCTGTATTTATTGAACTCATTAAGGTGTCTGGGGACTAACCATTTGCAGCGTGTGCAAAGATCTGGGAGTCATGACTAGTATGGAGGGAGGGAGGAAGGAAGGGTGACAGAAGGAAGATGAAAGAGGGGTGGAAGGGTGACGAACGGAAGGTGAAGGAGGGTAATGAATGGAAGGTAAAAGAGGGCGTGAATAGTTACGGAGGGTGAGGGAGGGAGGAAGGGTGCGAGGGAGATGGGGACCGATATCATAATTAAGGTAATGCAGGGAGAGCCTAGCGTGCTACACGTTCTTCCCCTACAAGTCCATTGCACCTGCCTCGCCCACACTCCCTATAATCCTGCCCACATTCCCAGGCCCGCTTACACGTATGAATACTGGAACACTTGATGATATATTGGACTTGTACTCAAGAGTGACTATGTAATGCATTTGGGTTAGCTTAGCATTTTTAAAAGCACTACAATCACCTACTGTGGTTGATTGTTAAATAAATCACTGAACTATATGTTTAACAGACTTCTAAGCCTGTCCATGGAGGACAGAAGAATATGTATATATGCTGGTTAGCATTGTAAATGTGGGGAAATGGGGAGAGGGTGCTGCATGGGTGACAGCTTCTTCCCCCCCTCCCCGTATCAACCTACCCAGGCTTTGCGCCCTGGAGAGGCACTCCGGACCGACTACCAGAACGCAACTCCATAGTCTCCTGAGACTGATGGATGCCTATTAATGTGTGGCCACGTTTGTTGTAAACAAAATTACAAAAAAATAAAAAAAATCTCCCCAGCTTTGCCCATACTTCAAAGCGCGCTAAAAAAAATTGCTAGAGCTTCCCTTCAGACAATGTAAAGTGACATTGACTCCATCGTTTGGCTTAAGCGACGTGCACGGTGTGACCTAGGTGAAGTTCACTATAATATGATTTGGCTCACGTGAAGTACACTATATCATGGTATGGCAAAAGTGTTTTGCACTATATAATGTGGCTCAGATGAGGTAGTGTCCCCAGGTGAGGCTCAAGGGAATATTGTTTTTAGATTCAGCTACTGGAAAGAAAAAGTTTCAAGTAGCACGGGCTATGGTGAGCCCGTAGTGGGCTTACCTGGCACAGGAGCGGGGCTGTAACTGCTCAAGTGAAGTAAAATGACGCAAGTATAGGTATGGGTCTGACTCACCCCGTACTCACCTGGCCAATCTTTCACTCACTGGAAGAACCTGCGGGTGATGGTTGGAAGGTTACAGCGTCATACGCTAGTTTCAGGAACTGGAGCGGGATTCATTAGTATTTACGTTAACCACTTACCAAAACGTGTACAACTTTCCTCAATCATGGCGCCTTTGTTTACATTTATTAAACAGTTTATGAGCTCCGAAGAACTACGAGGTTGTCTATAAACATAACAATCTTGCGTTGCGCAGTTTTGCAAGTTCGTAAAGTGTTTAATAAACGTAAACATAGCCGCCATGTTTATTACAAGACGTAAAGGTTTCGTAAGTGGATGCCTAAATGCTTGAAGAATCCTGGTCCTGAACGCTAATGATCTTTTAGGTAAGCAGTTTGTCTGGTACCCATGTACCCCACGGATGGGTACCCGTGGGTACATATCTCCAAGATGTCAAGTACGGGAATTACACAGAGTAAAAAGGGGGGCAGAGCGGAAGTGTATCTGTCCACTCACATGCTATTTGTGTGTTAACAATTGAGCTTCAGCTTTTAAGTCCTGTCTTTTTTGCCATCGGGGTTGCTTTCTACTACCTCCTTGTCGGGTTTATTTAATTTCCCTGCTATTCCTAAGCTAAATATTTATTTTTGTCACCAGCATTTTGAAAACAGGAGTTTGACCCAACTTGGTGTATGTGATAAAAACAACAAGGGGGTCTCGTTGCTCTATAAAATCTGGTGATTTTGTTTTACTTTTTTCTACATTCTTGGACCATTCAGAAACTATCTAGAAGGTTTTTGAAATGGTTTAGTTGACATAATTTGTCATGGAATCATAACCAAGACTTAACGGTACAGACTTTGGACATATAATATATTTTTATCATAACTTAGACTCAGTAGTAATGTAATATAAACAGCTAAACATAGGCTATATTTAAGTAGATTAGCTGCGCTTGAACTTAGAATGGCTGAATAAGTATTCTGATATAGACAGGTGAAGGTTATACTAATAACAGAATTTCATTTCCCAGCCTCAAGGGTACATCTGGATAAACTTATCAACATCAGAATACAGTTCAGCTGGCATGGCCTCAAAAGCAAAAACCAAAAAAAAACAGGTAAAAAAACTTAACAAGTTAAATCCAAGAACAGAGGCATGGTGATACACAACAATGTTATCATCTTCATGGTTTCACCTCTCCGAACACGGAGAAAGCACTCATAAAAATCCAACACATTAATACAAGCGCAATTTAGCCTAGTGTCACACAAGCATTCTCGTCTCGCGTGTGCCCACCGCTGGACCCTAGCCATACACCTTTCGTCAGGAAAAGGAGGGCTTGACCGAAGCTTGACCGAGCCTCTCAAATATCTCTATACAGACGGCCGAAGATACACCCGCTTCTCGGTATACTGTATATGCAATGAGTTTAGTGCCAGATTATGATCAAGACTAAAGTATACTTGCTGGATGGTCAGTAAGCTATTGTGGTGGCCTTAACCCTTCCGCGGTTGATAGGTCTTAAGTCCAACATCAAATTTCCTGGTTGGCCAGTAGCCACCATTAAACGTTCCCTGTGTTAAAAAACATCCTTAAGCATTTCTTGTGTTAATAAGTACCACCCTTAAACATTTCTCGGGCTAATAAACACAATCCTTCAATGTTCCCTGTGTTAGCAAACACATACTTAAAGGTTCCTGTGTTAACAAAGATCATAGTTAAAAGTTTCCTGTGTTAACAAACACCATATTTAAACGTATTATGTCTTAACAAACACCATTGTTAAAGTTCAGTGTTTATCAACACCCACAACCAAAAAAAAAATAGTGTTGACATATTCTACACTAATGACACAAATTCTTATATAGCAATTGCAATAAAAGGCAATTGAGATATGCTTCAACTGTAGTAGGGAAGTCGATCACTGATGGTCGAGTTGGTGTTTGAAGGAGAGGAGGCATCAAGGGCGAAGGTGTGAACAGCGAAGGGCGCCCAGATGGACTTCTGATACAAGCAGTACTGGTTGTCTGAGAGAGAGAGAGAGAGAAACACCACCCTGTTACTGACTGGTTCTTCCTCACCCTTAATCCACACGAGGTTTAACATTTCTTGCAACATTTTAAGACAGGTGATCTAGAACGTTAAAATGATCAACAGAGACAAGTTTGTACGCAATGAAATCGCAGTAATGTGATATATGTTTGAGAAAACCTTTGAAGCCGTGTGTGGAATGGAACTGGGATGGGCCAGGACGCAAGCTCGATTCCACAGACTGCTTCAAAGATATTTTCACCGTCACGTTAGTATATAGGAATATCCATGCATAATTTGGTCACTAAAGCAAATGGTAAATTTCCCAGAAGCACCTGGTGTGCTTTGAATAAGTTTAATAAGCAAGGGATGCTGGAATGAAGGATGGATTGTACTGCTAACCTGCCCTCCAACCGACGAACTCTTCATGGCGCTGATTGTCCTGCTTCAGCCACTCTTCCAGGGGCCTGAAGTACTCTCTCATGGCGGAGGCGTCTATCTCCCTCTGGCCCGTCAACGCCTCCAGGGCCTCCGGCCACGGCCTCGACTTCCCCAGCTGCATCATCGCCCTGTGGAATCAATGCATTTGCTGCCAAAAGAATACAAAGTAATGGTGATGCTGCACGCCCTGGTGCAGCACCTGCCGGAACTTCAGGATCCCTTTCCAAGCTTATGTAGTTTTAGCATTATGGCCACTTTTTGAGTGTTCTCCCAAGATATCTATTTATTACTAGAGTGCCTAACAAGGCTTCATCTACTCCTAGGAAACAGTCACAAACATACCGCATTGCGCTGCCAGCCTCCTTCGACTGATAGAAGTCGCACTTGTGAGCGGCTTGGAGGGGTAGAGCGGATCGTATTCTCCCGCCTTTATGCACAGAGCCTTGTAGAACTGAAACTGCAGCACGATGCCAACAAAATACCTGCAATACACATTATACCCCTATTTAATACCCCCTGACTCGCTAATCAACAACAAAATTCCACTATATATTCACTTGCTCAAAAACATAAATATATCACGAGCACAGTTCGTCTGAGGCGGGAGAAATCAACCTATCCTCCTGAAATGACAGTACTTATTGTAACTAGTCGAGAATATCAATAGGTCGGACCACCAAAAAAGTTCACTTTTTATACTTTTAATGTTATAGTCCGGAAATATCAAACTAAAAATCAATCCTAAACATTCTTAGGCCTAGTATAGCACACACACACACACATATATATATATATATATATATATATATATATATATATATATATATATATATATATATATATATATATATATATATATATATATATATATATATACTACTTTTTAAGCCTATGATAGCGTGTATTAAGCATATGATTGCTAGGAGAGGTTAACTAGGTTCTATATTATGTTGTTGTTTAAAAGCTTTTCATTTGGCCAACATCAATAATACAAAAACGTCAACTTGTTGGTCCATCACTACAGTTCGGTACTTTCTACCAAATAGTTACAATAAGTATTATAATTTTAGAAGGGTAAGTTGCGAGAAACAGATTCCCCCGTGCAAGGGAATATTTCTCTAGGCCATCAGATGTATTGGAACGAAGGATTAAAACATCATGAAGTTTAGCGATGTGAGTATTTTAAAGCGTGTATGAGGTCCTGAAACCCACCAGGTGTAGGAGGCCCCTAAGGCCCACCTGGTATTTGAGACCCACCTGGTGTAGGAGACCCTCTGAGGCCCACCTGGTATTTGAGACCCACCTGGTGTAGACCCCTAAGGCCCACCTGGTATTTGAGACCCACCTGGTGTAGGAGACCCCCTAAGGCCCACCTGGTATTTGAGACCCACCTGGTGAAGGAGAGGTCGGCGGCCACCTGGTACTTGGCTGCTGGGTCGAAGTCGTCCTCGCTGCGGAGCTCCGGAGGCTTCACGCCCTGAACGCTATATCTGCAGAAGACACCATAACGGATCATACTAGAGAAGCCCCACCAACAAGTACAGACGAGATTTAGAACAGGCATTATATTAGACGCTTAACTTCTGCACTAGGGCTACAGAGAGGCTACAGGCTACAACACGGCTGTAATTATGTAACTACATTTGGGTCAGCAATTAATACATTTGCAATACATAGTTATTTTGTTTAAATTCACTAAATTATAGAGTAAAATAAATTTAAAAAAATGCATAATAATTTCACTAAATTTTCAAAATGAAACTGAATTGTATATTGTAAGAAAATTGGGTAAACTAAGCATATAACAAGAGAAGCGAAATGTGGCATGTTTAGCGCTGGTAATGTGGTGAGTCACTGGCCACCACACACTGCTAATGTGGTGACATTACTCAGCTGTAGCGCCTCACCCCAGGTTCCACCTGTAGCGCCTCACCTCAGGTTCCACCTGTAGCGCCTCACCTCAGGTTCCACCTGCAGCGCCTCACCTCAGGTCCAACCTGTAGCGCCTCACCTCAGGTCCCACCTGCAGCGCCTCACCTCAGGTCCCACCTGCAGCGCCTCACCTCAGGTCCCACCTGTAGCGCCTCACCTCAGGTTCCACCTGCAGCGCCTCACCTCAGGTCCCACCTGTAGCGCCTCACCTCAGGTCCCACCTGCAGCGCCTCACCTCAGGTCCCACCTGCAGCGCCTCACCTCAGGTCCCACCTGCAGCGCCTCACCTCAGGTCCCACCTGCAGCGCCTCACCTCAGGTCCCACCTGCAGCGCCTCACCTCAGGTCCCACCTGCAGCGCCTCACCTCAGGTCCCACCAGGCACAGTTCCAGTCCCTCTCCTTGTAGGTGCCGTCAAAGACCCGCCATCGCCACTGATCCATCAGATAAGCGTAGGGCATGAAAGCAAGTTTATCGATGGCTTCCTGCAGGAGGAAGTTGATGTCAACCTCCGGGTCATCCTTCACCGTCCTCAGGAGCCTCAGTTTCTGGAGATGCTGTGTCGTAGAGACACTCATCTGCACCGCGTTGCCTAGCGCCTCCTGGAAACCTAAACGGAAATCATGGGGTAAGACATATCGTACAATTCGTCCTGGTGGACGGGAAAAAAGGCGGTGGCCACAAGGTTTAGGGACCAGAAAACCTTCATCGTGGGGAGGATTGCTGTTGAGGAATGCCTCTGTCAAGGGAACAATTGCAAGTTAATATTCATACACATGATAGCATATTTGCAGCTACTGACATCCCTACCTGGAACACACCTGTATTTGGTAGATAGCTACATCTGGCTTATGGTGACGGCCACACCTGATATTTGGTGATGGCCACACCTGGCTCCGCGCATCCGTTAGTACAATATTCTCCTAAAGCTCGACATATCCAACGATGTCAACTGTACTAACGTAATGAAAACATTCAACATTTTGACCATTATGAGGCAAAAACAGATACTTAGAATATATTCACGAAATATAGTTTTTAAAGGGTTTTGTCTCGTTGCCTAATACGCAATTTAATAAAAAAAATCAATAATTGTTTAGATCAATATTAGTTGAAACTTGAGACTTTGTCAGACCGATTAAGAGAACATCAGTAAACAAGGATACCTGAAATGAGTTACCTGGCTCTCAGAGGTTGCTTGCTTTGTTGACTGGTGGTGATCCAGTAGTTTCCTGCGTTAATTGTAACTCTCGACACCAAGACACATAACCAAGCGTATGTGTCACAATCGACTTGAGAATGGTCAAGGACGGACCGAAACGTCGTCGTCCCTTCACCTTCTAGTGTGTGGTCTGGTCAGCTTACTTTAGCCACGTTATTGTGACTCATCGCCTGCATAACCAAGACTACTAACGAACCCCTTATAAATGCCTGAGTATGGGCGTGGAGGGAGGAGTTACCTGGGTTGGCTCCCTGGCGGTAGACGTAGGGTAGTGGCTGTAGTGGAAGAAGTACTGGAGGTGGGTTGTCTCGTGGTGGGTGGAGGCCAGGTCTTCCTCCCTCACCTCTGTGCACTGACTGATCCTGCAGCATCACTCTATATTAATATGTTGTTACTGATGTTGCTTAGGGGGAAAAAATAATGTCAGAAAACATTACATCTCTCTTGCATTGTTTTATTTGATTTTAAACTTGTTGAAATAAAGAGAATTCGTGGGATCATTAGCATCTGTGTGTGTCTATGTATGTATTAACACGATGTACTGAACGGGTAGAATAGCTTGAGCTACCTCATCCCTTGTGTGTATTTTACCTCAATAAACTTATTTAAATTCAATTTCAATTAGAATCTACTGTAAACATCTAACTATGGCCCCATCGCGCCTACGTATGCTGTTGTTGTTTAAGATCGCTACTTGGACAAAAAGTTCAAGTAGCACGGGCTATGGTTTATAAGCTAATGAGTGTACCTGAAGTCTTTGCCGTTGCAGAAATCCCAGGCGGAGGCGTGGCAGATGACGTTCCTGGAGAGAGGCTTCTGGAGGAGGGAGTCGTGCCAGAAGGAGGGCGGCAGGCGCGGCAGGCCCAGTGAGGCGAAGAAGTCGTCTGCGACCTGAAACATCTTCCTGGGGCTGTACCACTGTGCGGGTCCTCCATCACCCAGGCCAGGAGGGAAGAGGGGAGGGGGATATAGGTCGCCTTCACACAAGCATCTTAATTACGAGCTATTCATGCCCATGCCACCTCTGGGGTGGCTGAATCTGTATCAGTAAATCAATCACAAGCGTCTCAGATACCCTTGATTTGATTAAGTTGCTATCATTTGGTGTTTAAATTGTTTTTAGCACACTATACCACCACGCCACACACAACCTGCGCGCACACATACACGTCTCGTTTAAATACACGGTAGTGATCACACAAACCATGAGCACACATTGCATTAGACAATCGCTAGCTCTTAAAATGTGCTCAGGAACTATAGTTCAACCCGTCAAGGACTGAAGTGAGACTTTAAAAGGTACACACACTCACATAAAGGTACCCTAAACATGTTTAAACATTCTTTTTACAAACTGTAATAGCTGGATGGAATAATTGAAATGAGAGTGATATATATTACGAAATGAACTTCCGATTCAAAACGTCAGATGACAAATAGTGTCAAGAAAACGGGATACCACCAGCATAGCTCGCATCCTGTAAATCCTGTAAGTAATTATCAATAGTAGGCTCCAAGCCGGGAAAACTATGTAGCACCAACTGTAGCTCTTTTAGGTATACTACTACCATAATTATGTAGGTAAATACTACTACTACTAGCACGGTATTACGCACATATACACACCTGCCTCTTCAGTCTCGTAGTGGGCACTGGGGCGGGTCTTGCCAGGGTGTAGGAACGAGGATGTCCAGGATCTTCCACTCCGGTGCGGCCCCACAGGTCCCCGGCATGTCTGCGCAGGTAAGGGGCCTCCCTCGCTCCTCACCACACTGTGGCCCGTAACTGCACACACCCACACACCAGGTCACACAGGGTTAGGCCCACAGGACAACGCCACCACGGGAGGCATGTGATAACAAATAATCCTTATCTAGAAAACTCGTAACTTTTTCTAACGTGGTCGATTTAGTTCTACCTGTAAAAAAGTATTCTAACACTTAAGTTGTTCAATATTTATACTCACTAGAAATAAACAAATAATCGTAGAAAACGCACTTTTTTATAATAAAACACAATCTACATTTTTATATGACTTTCTATGTATTTTTGTCTCATAAACTATGACGCAGTAAACACAACACCTGCCGGAGTTCCTCCTGGTGTAGGGCAGCAGTGCGTGGAGGTAGAGCGGCCTGCAGCTGCTTCCCAGGCCTTCTGCATGCTGCTCTGTTTAAAGGACTCCGCCCCATACTCCAACCGCTTCCAACTCCCCCTTGTTGGCAGAACCTGTGGGGACGGTTACTCTACTAGGGGTCTACTACAAACTCTGATCTGCCCTGGGACAACGATATGCCTAGTCCCAACACTGAGGATAGGATTGTCGTAGCCTTTGCTAAGGTATACGCTTTCGGTCACCAGACAATAATCACCTATAACCTTCAACACTAACTCAGACATTAATAGTCAACTTATCTCACAAAGCTTCATAGTTCACCATACACTTCACACCAGTCCATTATCAGTCCCACTGTATACGAACGACACTGACCAGTCACCTGAGGGCCCCGGACACCTCAGCAAGCAGGGGTACTCTACTCGGGTTGGTGCCTGGCGAGCCGTGGTTAGGGCCAGGTCGACGTATAGGGGGTAGTAGCTGCGTATTACCTCGAGTCTGAAGCCTCCACCGACTTCCAATGTACAGCCAGCTCCTTTACGTCTCTGCTACGCTGCATGATCTCATTTACTCCTGTGCGACGAGACACTGGTCAGCTGGTGATGGTGGTGAGCCTAGATTAGTGGTGATGGTGGTACCTAGTGTGTGTGTTGCGTGGCGCCTAGCTAGTGGTAGAGTATCCAATTAGTTGGTAGGGTTGCCTTAGGTTGTAGGGTGCCTTAGTTGTAGGGTGCCTAACCTAGTGATGGGACTAATAGACGTCTTCGTAGGGTTGAGAGTTGCACCTACTCCAGTACCCAACTACCTACCTTCCTCGGGTGTAAGGCCACACTGCTGGGTGGTTGTGGTAGTCGCAGACGGAGAGGGCGCTGGAGTTATGATGCCCTTCATCGGCTGCTTCCACATGTTCTCTTGTTAAGCTGAAAATGCGTTAGCAGATACATTATGCGACCCCTTCCCTTATCCCTCTACACTGGACCGTCCTCCCGCATACCCTCCACCCTGGATCACCCCTCCCTTCAGTACCCATCAGCACCTCTACTTTAGGCCCCCTCCGTGCATCCCCTCACTCAGGACCCGTCCCCTACTCCCTGTCACATCTGGACCCCCTCCCTCAGTGACCCTTAAGGGCCTCCTCCCTCTCCCCCCTGCTCCTCACCGTGGCCAGGTAGGGGGAAGAGAGGGCAGCGGGCTGAGGACAGACATGCATGCAGGGTGATGGAGGTCCTCCAG
>WNGS01003388.1:19186461-19201112 GCA_020271785.1 Procambarus virginalis | reverse complement strand
GGTAAATTTGTTACTAAGTCATTTGCTGTCCTTCGTTCCAGGTTCTGTCATGAGATCCTGGGTTTCGCACGAAAAGAAACTGGTTCACTTTTCAGTCGTTAGCTACTGATTACTACCTCTATTTCCGTTACTTATAAGGGGGATGGAAATAGGAATGAAACTAAGCATTTTATTTATGAAATACTGTATGAGAAACAAATGTGTACAAGATAGTTAAGACAGTAAAAAAAAAAAAGTAAACACGATTTAATTTATATACTGTATATTTATACGTGTCGGTCTATAACAAAGCACATTATGTGTGTTGAAATAATCTGGATATTTTTTTGGGGGGGAACAAATGAACTTGTTAAATATTAGAGGATTATACTTATCATTATAAAATACACCATGAGTAAGATTTTAACACCAACATTAATGAATGATTGTTGTGTGTCATATACTGGTGTGTGTGTGTGTGACACACACACATACATATACATATACTCACACCCTAACCACTAACTTCAGACATTTCTAAAAGGTCCTGACCACTTACCAAATCCATTAAACATTTAAATAAATTTAAAATTTAGATCTTGGACAGCTATCATCACTAATCTAAGAGTGTCGCGTCCTCGTCCGAACTGAGAGTCCCTGAACTTAGAGCAACTTCCGTTGCTGCTTTTTGTTTAACATTTTCCTTGTACATTTTGCTATTTCCCAGCAGGGCAGCAGTGTCAGAAGTCTGGTTTGGATCACCATAATCCAAAATGTAAGGATCATCCAAGTCAGTTTCTTTTGGTACAGACTTGGTCTTTGAATGCTTTTGTCGAGATATCTTTGGCTGGTTATTTTTCATTTTTACCAATTCTTCACCCATTCTTTCAGCTGGAAAGAAAGATACAGTGTCTTTGTTGTTCAGCGATTGTTGGTCACTCGTAGTGCATGGGTCTTCTTGCATCTTTTCCTGCCTCTCCAACTTAGCTTGTTGTAGAGATCTCTCCACACTATCCTCCTTGCTAATCTAAAATGGTAAAAGAATAAAAATTATCTCCTCCCTTGTGTTGTCAGGGTTATAATTTTATAATGATCATACAACCTATAATGCCACTCATGCCCTTCATATTACATCACTGTATTCACAGATGTGAGTCATCAGATAAATAGTGAATATAGACTTGGTCTTCATCTTCAATTACCCAACAATGTTCTCAGCATGAATAAAAATTTGTTTTGAAGTCTGCAGTAACAATTCTGATATTGTCAACTGGTTAGCAGATGACCCCTAAGACACCTAAATTGCCCACTTATTTTCAGTATACCAAACCAGAGGCCTAAATTCCATCATTAAAAGATTAAATTCAATATACAATGGCTCACCTTGATAATGGGTATAGTCTGCATACTCTGAGAATCCTCGGAACTGCTTCGCTGGTGTCCTGGCTGTGTACCATTTTGGGGTCGATGGTTCTTGCCTTGAGAATTCCTACGGAGCTCATCTATCTTCAGTACAGAAGATTCACGGCGGTGATAATCTGGTGGGTTAACTTTTGTTGGCATGTCAGGTTCTGCAGTTTTTTGTGGGTCAACCTTGTTTACAAGCCTTGTGGATCTTCCTTGTTTTAATTCTTTGTTCTGCAGAACCTTATTCAGCTCCTGGACACATTCCTGTGTTATATTGTACTTCACTTTATCTGCCTGAGGTCCAGATCCTTTTCTCCTTTCCTTTGGCGAGTCGATGCTTTGTCTATGACCAGCTTTAACCGAGGTTGACGAGTCTCGGTGACCGCTGTCATCAGACTCTTTCCTTTTTTGTGACATTCTAGTGGACTTGTGCTGGCTTCCAGAGCTTCGGTGCCGCCCTCTTTGTATCTTGGATAAACTTATTTCATCTTCATCTTTAATTCCATGCGAGGAGGAATTGCGCCTGTTCTTTGGTCTGGAATAAGGACTTCTTGGAGCAGATTCTGTACCTCTTTCTTTTTCCACTTCCTTCCGTTTATCATGCCGCCTGGCCTCTTGTTTTGGCATGACCGTATCTCCGCTGTCTATGGTTGGCGTGTCCTTCCCTGCTCTACGAGGCTCTGAGAGGGAGTCATCGAACACCTCAGACTGTCCCAGATCAGTGCCATCATCAGGCCAGGACCCATCATCCTTGCCCCTGGGAGAGGAAGGGAGGGGGACCAGTGGGCCAATGTCTCCTGTGGAAATAATGCTATAAACAATATGCTGAAGTGAACAGAAGAGGCAAACTGATGGGAAATACTAATTACAATAAACTGAAATATGACTGAGAAGGCAGTATGCACAATACATCCACCATAAATATAAATATTTTTTTACAAAAGCCAATATGCTGTTTTTTAAACATCCAGAGTAAAGAAGATTAACATACGCTATCAACTAAAATGCACAATGTATAATTCAGTACAAAAATTATGCAAATTACTATATAAACGAGAGGTTATACAAGACATACCAGTTAGACTAGATTTCTTGTCAATTGGCTTCTCAGGATCACTGGTAGCATCAAGGCGTGCCCGTGGCATGGGTGTCAGTGGCACCACCCGGCCCCACCTGTTAAACATATACATTCATTAAACACAGGAGCACAAGAAGAAAATTCTCCAGCAGGCCTACTAGCTTGTGCTAGGCTGACTCTGACTTACATCCAAATATTTCCATCCATGTATGTATTAGATTAAGCTTAAGAGTTTTCTTTCAGTGACTTTGTTGAATCAATGCTTACCTAAGATATATTTTAAATATAAATGTCTAATTTGTATTCATTGTTACTAGTTCCTTCATGACAATACTTTCAGCACCATACACACATATCTGGCCACAGCCAGGTACCCTATCTGGTACATTACCTCAAGTAGTATGACTGACCTAGTGGTTGGAGTTTCAGGGCGTCCCTTAATGCCAGAGCGAGCATCCAGGGCCTTGCGCTTCTCCGCTGACCTCTCGTGGCGAAGCTGATCCTGTGGAGGGACTCGATCAGCACACATGATACAACAAAATACTGTAAATTAGATTTAAAATTCATTAGTGCAAACTTCTGGTTAAATACTGTATATCATTTCATAAGCAAATATATTTAAATGGGAATTTAAAAATGCAGTTATGATTTAACGATATAAAAAATCCTTCACATGGGTTGACACCTGTCGAGGCAGAAAATTAATTCTGCATTATTCCTCAACCCATCGTCGGACCAAGTCCATTACATCCAGCTGTCGACCTCAATGACGCATTCATAAATTTTAACATGCTGTTCATTCAAAACAGGAATTTTATGAAATATAAAATTATTATTACATATATATTAGAATAGTGCCTATTTAGGCACTGGTCATCGTAGGGTAGGTGTTTAGGTTCTGTTGGCGATTATTTGTATTTGTAGTACAGTACGTGGGTGAAGCATTTACAGTGTTGTGATTCGAAAAAAATTTGTCAGCATTTGTTCCGGAAGTGTTTGGACGTCATCAGTTGCGAGTCGTGTGTAAACTGTTTTTCATTCATAAACGGAGTTTGGCAGGTGCATGCAATGGACTTTGGGATCCTTGGAGGACGGGCTGTATTCCTACACCCTCTTACCCTGAGGTCGCTGTTGGCCTCCCTGAGGGCTGCTGTCAGGGATAATAGATAGTAGATTATCAGGACAAGGAGGAGGCCAGCTGGAATGACCACACCAGGAGAGGAGATGTAGTCAACTACAGGGTAGAGGGAGGTTGGGAGGCCTCCGATCAGTGTGGAGGTTGCCAGCTGGTAGATCCTGGGATAGTCACTGAAAGGCCCACAGTGCCACGATGGTTCCAACCACACCACCGCATACCTGCCACAGATGGGAAGTTTGCTCATTTCGTGGTAGAAAATATGGCAACAACTTTGTGTGTAAAAAGGTAATCAGTATAACAACTACAGGACTTGTTATTGAAGGAGAATTATTTAAGACATACTGCAGGAGTGCTTTAATGTTCTACAAACGGTGCAATAGTTGATGTTTGGGTAGAAAATATGTAGTGTCATCCCCACATAAATTTCACCAATTTGAAAATTGCAGAAGTTGTAGCGAGGTAATATATTATCTGCGGGTGAATGTGGTCCAGTATATTAGCCAGTTATGCGACTCACTGTAACCTTCGTGCCACTTGCCCACAGGATGGGTAGTTGATTAAACTAACATCCTGGGAGGTAGGAAAGTGATTTGTAGTTAGTGGAGGAGTGCCGCCATTGTGATGGTCTCAGGGCGAGGTCCCCATGCTGCAATGGAGCTCCACTTGTCCATGGTTTTCCTGCCAAGGCATCCAACCTGGTCAGGTCCAAGATTAAGTCCAGGTATGTATGTACAGCCGTCTTACATGCAAGCCTCGACCCTCGGGGGAGAGGGGGTCACAGTTAGGAGCACTTTCCAGTTTAATTTCAGATTTAAGTTTTTATTAACTGAAATTATTTTTGCTTGTGAAAAATTTGCTTCACCCAAGTGTTTTGCATTTGTTTTATAGGGAGTAGGAATAATTTATGTCCTCCCAGGGTTCCTTGTAGGAGCTTGTGGCATGCGAGAGGTCCCGCTCCCAAGTGACAAATGTAGTTTTTTCCAGTTAATTTCTAGCTCGATAAAAATCATCAGGAAAAATTAGTGACTAACATGCTGGTGGCTTTCCTGTCCTCATCGAGGCCACTAGATATATAATGACCCTCAAGTAAATGCAGGTAAATTTATTATACACCTATACTATGAGTGGTAGTGTAGAAGGTTACAGTAACACATTGGGTTCAGGAACTAGACCCTAATGTTCTATAATCTAAGCAATTTACAGCAGGAGATAATGATTGAGATAGGGACAAGTAACTAAGTCACCCCTTAGAACCATAGACAACTTCCTTAGACCCCCTACAGTTTTAATAATAATAGAAGGCTGCAGTTTTAATAATAAAAGCTAGAAGAGGTCTAAGAGATCATAGCATTATCTTGGAAATATAGCTGGTTGGCAAATTACACTGCAACACAAGTGGTTGAGGAAGGTGTATTAGAATAAGTACCAACAATATATAAATCTAATGTATATTACACTTACTATTCATACAAGTTGTGACAGCTGTGAGGCCATTAGGATTAACATCAGTATTAGTAACAATTACCGATGATCATATTGGTTGAACACATGGCCAGGAACTTCTAGAAATTCTAGCTCAAATCTTTCAGCAATAAACCAGCATTCCTAGCAAACATTCAACTACAGTTTTTTTTATTGTCTAAAACTTACCCAACAGGGAGGGTACAAAGGAAGAGCATAGTGAGGAGGAAGAGGAGGTAGAAGTTGTTATTGTTGGAGGCCTTGAAGACTGTCTCCGGCGGGACGTTGGAGGTGACGACCGCCCAAGAGCGCACGTACAGCAACACCACCAGCTTAAACGTGTTGAGCGCCGGCAGCCCAGGCGAAAAAAACATTCCCATCCTGATGGAGGGGGGAAGGAAAGATGCTTGCATGAATACCAGTGCCATGCTTTACTATGGGCGAGAAGACTGGTATACATGACACTGTGTCACTCAATACTAGCCGACACCCCTCACCCCCCCTCCCAAGGTCCCAGGCCCATCTACTCTTCCAAGATTCACTGTTCTAGGGAAAATCTCTTTTTTTCCATGAACATTAAGCTATTATAATGATCAAACCTTTTCCAGTTTGGCCGTCTTTGAACCCCACTAGTTTAAATCACTGCCATAGGCTCATAACCGGTTTTAGAAGAGCTTCACATATCCTATGAGAGCCTCTACTCATCTACTCACCAGACCATGCCTTGGTTATTGACGAGATGGAGAATGTTCTCGGCTATCTTGAAATCCGGGTAGCCAGGGAACTGCTTCTCCAGGTCCCAGCAGCAGCAGTTGTTGAAGATGCGCACAATCACCGCCCGGATGTAGTCCCCGATCACAATGGTAACAACGGTTACTACCTGTGGAGGAGACAGAGGGTAGAGGGACAGTCGATTAGGACCTAAGATAGAAAAAAAAAAAAAAAATGGACAGACAACTTAAAGACAGTTGTGCATTCACTATTTGCTTATTGGCAGTTGACACTAATAAAAAGTTGATGATGTTATATTTACGACGAGATGTATAATCTTTACTTTTTAACATTGTGTTTTGAATTGTAGGTAAATTCACCATCTCTAAAAGAAAGGATACGATGCTCTCACCCGAGACCATAGATAGTATAATAAACAGCTGCGAGGCAGGCAATGCACCAACTTACCATGTCCATAACAGTGAGCTTAATTATCTCCTGGCCAAACATGGTCTCCCAGCACAGCTTCCTAAGCCGCTGGCGCATCTTGCTCGGCAGCAAAGGCGCCCACTTCTCCGGGTTGTTCTTCATGGGCTGTACCAGGAAGTGTTGCGGCTCCGGGCCCATCAGTGGCGGTGGTGAAGCTTCGGACCCGGGTGTCGATGAAACGAAATCTGTAGCAGTGACTGTTGCCTCTGAGGCTTCAGTGGGTGCAGGTGATGTAGGCGTTATTGAAGTCAGTGGTGCAGTAGCACTCGACGTATATACTGGTGAAGTAGGGGCCGTCCTAGAGATCTGAGTGGATCTTAAAGTGGTGTCTTCTGTTGGCGCTGGAAAGGAAGAGTAGATGAAAGGTTGGGGTTGCATACACGTTGTCGAGACATCAAATGAAACTAAAGTTTATAGGTGACGTGTCTCAGTAGAAGCTATTGTACATCACCAGTACTCATGAGGTATGAAAAACACTGAAGATCGAATGGGATATTCCTGACTGTAAAAACTAGTCACTTTGAAAACAAAATTAATTAATGTATTGCAAATTTTACACTACATAGTACATCTCTTGGTGAAAAAATGCAAAAATATATATTTAATGGTCAGGTTGAGTTCATGGAGTGGAATGTTAGCTACAAAGGTATCGTTTCCAAAGGTATTTTGTCAACACCTTTGTCAACACTCCATCACACCGCCTTAGTCTTCAAACAAAAATATTCCCAAGTAAACTATCAATAAACAAAATAAACACATTACACTACTATTCTGCTTAATTAGCTACGATTCAGCAACACTTCAAAATGAATCTGTAGTTAAAGTGCAAGAATGTTACCTATAGAAAATATAGAACCTCGTAATCATGAGATAGGTACAGCATTTAACAGATGGAATATAATTTAACTTGCAAATGCATGGTTAAACCTCATAAGCACAACTGATGACCTGTCAATATTCAGATTTATAATACTGATAATCATGAAACCCCAAGTCGTTGAGTGTCTTACCATCACACACTATAATATAACAGTCATCGTCTTCAGGTTCAGAAGTCAAGCTCCAGGGTTCACCCATCTCTGCCATCTTCCAAGTGGCTGGCCGCGTTGAGTGCTCCGTCGACCACCGTGTCACTGCTCCGTCTTCATACGTCAGCGATTCTGATGCATTTCCGTGTTCAACATTCAGATTTTTTAACATTGTGTCCCAATAGCTGGCTCGATCATGGGTAGTCAGAGCGAGATGATCACCAGGTACCATGGAACTATATTGATCCGCTTCCACACTCTCCCTCACATTTAAATCTTTCACTGCTTCAGTCTTTAAAGCTTCATTTTTCATCTCAAAACTTTTGTTTTCCTCCCCAAAATGTGGTTCAAAATCGATGCTGCCGTCTGTTTCTAATTTGAATCTTGGGGTATCAAGCAGATCATGAATACTCAAGCCCTCATAATCATTGATGACTCTCTTCACACGGTTCTTGCCTCCTTGTCCTCGAGTCTTTCCATTGATGCCACGACTTATTTTGTATAGGTCTCGAGATCTTCGATCCACAACTCTACTCTCTCTGTTTTCACCTTGATTATTGAAGTCTCCATTTTTTTTAAGTCTTGTACGTTTTTTTTCATTCACCTCTTTAGCCATCTCGTGTTTCAGTGGGTAAGGCTTAAGTATTTCCCGCTTCGTTGTTCTTACTGGAGAATCATTTGTATCAAGTGAATGTTTGTTCATGGTCTCATCTGATTGGCCTGCCCCATTCTCACTGGCATAATCTAGAAAAAGTGTGTTAAATCTTGCAGGAATGCCAGGAATGGCTCTTATGAGATGCCTGAGCGCCTCATTCGAATTACCATTTCTTTCAGACGTTAAAGGCAATGATTCTGCATGATCAATAGAATCACCTGGAGAAAATATTCTCGACTGACAGAATCCGGTGTTGCCGTTTCGTCTAGAAGTAGAGGCGCAGAGATTTCTGTTAAAACCGACTCTGTACTTTCGAAAGGCTTTTTGGAAGCGTATGCTGTTGCATCATTTCCGCTAAAGTCTTTCGACGTAATGTTGGAATCTAGCGTTTCTTCCAGATTCAAGGAGTTTAGCAAGAGATCTGTTCCATTAAGGGTCTCACTATTGAGGTAGCTCTCACTACCTAGACGAGTCTCAACTGTAGTTGTCCGTGATGATTCTGTCGAGGTGGTGACGCCCCTTTGTGGTGAATCCGGTGAGGTGGTGATGGAGCCCCATGGTGAATCCGGCGAGGTGGTGGTGGTGCTCCGTGGTGAATCCGGCAAGATGGTGGTGGTGCCCCGTGGTGAATTCGGCAAGATGGTGGTGGTGCCCTGTGGTGAATCCGGCGAGGTGGTGGTGGTGGTGCCCCGTGGTGAATCCGGCAAGATGTTGGTGGTGGTACCCTGTGGTGAATCCGGCAAGGTGGTGGTGATGGTGCCCCTTGTTGAATCCAGCAAGGTGGAGGTGTTACCAGATCCCACAATTGTGGGATTTGTAGTGACGTTGTCGTCGTCGTAAATATAAATCGCTCCCTCGTCATCAGGGGCTGGATCCTCAGTTACTTTGTCATAGAAAGCTCTGAGCCAGTCTTCATAATCCAACGTCGTCAGTGTGGTCAGCGGACTAACTCCAGTGTTGACTTTCGATGTGGTAGTTGGCGCTACTGTGGCCTCCGTAGGAGTGGGTGTAGTGACGTCCAATATGGAGGGTACCATGACGCAAGGATGTGGCACCAGATGACAGCGAGGTGGAAGAGGCTCCTTCAGCCTGGGATCGCTCTTTGACAGCGGTAGGCTGAAAGGAAAAGTAAGAAAACAGCTGATGCTTAAGATTGTGTTGCAGTCACTCTAGCATCAATGACTTGCACCCATTACATATACACTAGTGAATAAACACGTTAATGCCACAACTGGTATCACTTAACTCACCCTGTGAAGGCGGCAGCAGCCAGTAGTGACGTGGCCAGGGTGGCGCCGTGGCCCAAGTGCTGCCCTCCCGCTGCAGTCAGGGTGGCTGGGTCTGGCGACGCAGGTGGCAGAGACCAGGAGGCTGTGGTCATCAAGTCCACTAAAGAGTTATTTATGCCTGATAGTGAGGCATTTAATACATCATGCATGGACATACTTAAGGCATTAGGCAGGTAAGAGGCATCCGTAGAGTCTGTGTAAGAGAACCAGGACGAGCGTGGGTCATCTGTGAGGAGCGGCCTAGTTTGGGAGAAGCCCATGGTGAAATCTAGCGTGGTAGATATGCTGTAAGTCTCTGTTAGATTGGTCTTCAGCTCCCCCAACTCTGTCGTCTGAAAGATCATTTCTACATCCTTTATTTATACAAACACGGGAATCTTACACTATCTCCAATTCTATATAAATGTTATTATCTCAGCAGGTAGGATTGCTTACCATGTCGTCGACCTTTGAGAAGAGGGCGAAGATGAGTGTGTAAAGGTTGAGGAGATTGAGAGCCATGATACGGCCCAGCTGCCACTGAAGCTGGTTCCTCGGGTGGCGCACCTCCAGGAGTCCCACCACCTGTCATACCCAGGGTGCCACGGTACATGTAATACATGATAAATGGTGGATGGTGCAGTGGTGTAGGATATTCAGGTTACAGAAGAGGGTGAAAATAATTAAAAGATACAGAATTACATGGTACGCTACTAAAGGATGATACAACAGTATACTAAAGAGCATCAGGACACAAAGTGCGATATAGGAAAATAATTATACTAATCACAATATTACGAGATATAGAGAAAAATGTGAATAAAATGAGTAATATACTTAGATAATAGCATGAAATTAGCTTTTCATATATCCTGATAATCAAGATTCAACTGTTGCCGATTCTGGAAGACATTGCAGTAGTAGCGTCTGGCTGATCCTCGGTAATCAGTATAGCTCTTGTTGGGACCGACAACATCCTGATGTTGAAGTCAGATACTTGCAAGATCTCAGATTAGTATGCCAGTCATCTATATCGCCTAAATATCCACAAAGCTGCAGGATACAACAGGTTTGAATATTCGTTGAAAGGCACAAGAACAAAACACGTGCGGAAAGGAATGTTTAGAAATCTTACTACATTCCGTCCCTGTAAATGAAGCTCTGGCAATTTCCTGGTATAGCAACGGGCAAGGAAATTGCTAGACCTGCCTCCGTATAGAATGCAACAAGATGGAGGTACTCAGGTTCTCAAAATCCACCCTCCAGTGGTTCAACATGGGAGACAAACAGGTTGTCCTCAGCAAGCTGCCACTGGCGGATCTAGCATCACTCGCTCATGCAGCCTTGAAGTTGACAGTCGTGTGTTGCTGCATGCGTCAAATGCTGAACAATATGGCCACCACAAGATCCTTATACGAGTGCTTGACTCTGATGCCGTGGTGTTGGTGTTGCCTGTGGCACAAGGTCTGTAGCCAAGAGATGGAATGTGGGTGGTATTTGCAACTGGAATGGGCTTCCGGAACTTGGCAGCCCTCGAAATGGCGGCTGGGTTTGAACCAGAGAAGACCCGGGTATTGTCGATGCTTTATTCCAACATTAAGACATACACTACTCAAGGTGTATGTCTTCAACACCAATCACCATACCAGGAGGCTTCTGTCATGCATGGCAAAGTTTTGTCATCATCTTGAAAGACCAAAAGCTGACAAAATTATGAAGAAGCATTAGCAAAAAGCTGAAATTCGGGCTGGACCCAAGCGGATGACGACTAATATCAACCCATCCTCGCAAATTCGTATAGTCAATATTGACTTATTAAATACGTGCATAGGTGACATACTAAACATAATACCTTGAAAAGCTTCATAGAAAACACCGACCTTACCTAACTTTGTTAGTATGTTAAGATAAGCATCTTATAGCATCGTAATTACAATTGTTACTTAACCTATTATAGGTATAGGTTAAGTAATAATTGTAATTACGAAGCAATAAGATGCTTATCTTAACATACTAACAAGGTTAGGTAAGGTCGGTGTTTTCTATGAAGCTTTTCAAGGTAAACTATTATGTTTAGTATATCACCTATGCACGTATTTAATAAGTCAATATTGACTATACGAATTTGCGAGGACGGGTTGCTAATATGACACACTGGACGCCTCTACCGGAGGCAACTTAGGCTAACAAGAATTGGTGTGTTTGCCAATGCAAGAATGTTAGTGTTAAGCGATGAAGGCTGTACTTCCTTGCCGGGCCTTGTGTGTGACAAAGGAAGTTTTGTCAACCCTGATATCCTAGTAAACCACGACCGACGGTTGAAACATCTACTGTCATTGTTGGAGTCAGTTTGATTAAAAAATCACAATGCTCAGTCTTTTGTAACTTTGCAATATTCAGTTAACGCCACTGATTATCTACTTCTTACTTTATCAATTCCATAAGGTTTATCTTCTGGCAGGCATTTTGCAAGATGATTGGGATTTTATGATGCCAAAACAACTATCTGTTCACAACATATTGTATCGTAAAATACACAATTGGTTTAATATGCCAAACTACAAATAAACAATGAAGAGAAGATTGCAAATTCCAGAGGCATAATTTGTTAAAAGAACATTAAATTGTAAGGAAGAGCAAAGTGTTACTCACGTCGAAGATATTGGGGTAGACCATGGAGATGAGGGTGAGGGTGATGGTGAGCTCGTTCTGCCGGTACCAGGAGGAGGACGCGTCGACGTCTTCAGAGCGTTTGACTAGGAGCACACGGCGTAGGCGCTGCCCATGATCAGCAGGAGTACTATCAGGTGACCAACACCCGCCGTACACGGAGCTTCCAGCTAGAGGAGGAAAGGGCGACGCAGGCGCCGTAACTTCTCTAGTCGATTGAAGATTAAGCCATCCAAAAGATGGCACGGGCATGAATACCCTGCAAGTCTCTAGTCTATTGGGACTGAGTAATATAACTCGGTCCTAAGGAGGAAGTATAACCCTTCGGCCTAGAAACTAGCTTCCCTTGCATAATAAATGAACTAAAATAAAAAATAATTACCTCATGCATAACCCAAATCACTACCTTCATACCTTATTCTCACTACTACCTACCTTACAGCTCAAAAAAATAATGAATTATATATATATTATATATATATATATATATATAAAAATATGGAAGGGAGTACCACCTCTGGCTGGAAGAAGGGGGACCCATAGCCTCGGAGGAAATCACACATAACGCATTGGAGGAATGTAGGTCCCCTCCAATACAGTTCTGTGTGCTTTTCTCCTACCATCCCCTTCTTTTTTTTTTCTTTGCTTTATTGTGTATTTAAATATATATAATATGTAATATATATAATATATATAATACACACACACACACACACACGAGAGTTTTTGCATTACATTGGACTTGTTACAAAAATGGTTTCCTGTAGCACATTTAAAACCACTTTAGTGCTCACGGCGCCTGTGAAAAAAAATAGCACATTAAGAAATTAATTCAGATTTAGAAGAACTAAGAAATGCCCAGAGACCTGAAAGCTGCAGTATTAAAAGTTATGACAAGTTTGTTATAATAGGTATTGTATGGTCGGCATAGTAGCCGAACCAGGCAATGTGATGTAGTCATTGCGCGAATTCGCCTTGGCTATAGACACATCTGGCAGGTTAGTGAGGCTGAGCCACTACCAGAATACTCAGATTGTAAACTCTGTGATAAACCTTTAATGCACTCACTAGAACACTACATTGATGAATGTGAAACCGTAAAGGACTTTAGACCTCCTGGCCTCTTGTACCACCAACTGTGTAACTATTTTATTGACTCAGGTGTTCTGGACGACGTCCTAACAATTTACCCAAAATTTGCTTGTCCATTTTAAAGAAGAAGAACAATTTTTATGTATATTACTTCTAAGCTGCATCACCTATGAACCCATCCCTGCCCTTGTGTGGCAGTGCACAGTAGAAACTTGTTTTCACATATCCATATATTAAAACATTGATTGTAACCATGATATATATGTGCTTCAGCCTACAGTTTAGACCTATTGTCTTATGTATGACCCTCTGTCCTGCGTGACAGTGACTACTAGCATTATCCTCACTTTAATCAGACTATCAAAATCCTCAGATTAGGCAAAATTGTAATTAATTTTGTCAATAAAGATGTTAATAATAATAATAACATTGTGCGCGCGGCGTTTGGGCTCTAAGTAAACGTAAACCTAAGAGCTCTTAAGAGCGTAAACACCAAAAAGTGTGTAATCTTTTCACTCTCCTAACACCAATTCTCGAGCTACGTATTTAATTTTGGTATCAATGTGTTGGCAATAAAATTCTCTACAAGATCATATGTATAACATGTCACCAAAGCATTAGCTATCTCACCACGAAATAAATAAAACGTAGATCACTCCCCGTGACGCCCAAACAGCAACAAAATGTTCATATTCTTGTTTGTTGTCAGCTCCACATTAGTCCTACAGCGTTATATTTTATATCACTGAACTCGCAATAAAATTCCCTACACAGACATATGCATATAAATGTAGAATCATGATCGCGGCCCACACCAAGAGTGTGTGAAGTGGGCGATTACCCTCGTTGTCAACAACTCAATAGTATCTCCTCCAAGTTACAATACAATGCCGTTTTCTCTAATAAGCCATGTGCCTATTAGAGAAACGAAAATTTAATGGCAAACATTTTCATACAAACCCAAGTCGATCGAATAAGAATTGGATTTTATGGTTTCTTTTTAGATTGGCCGGATATTTACGACGCGGTCGCACAACCGATAGAAATATAGCCGTCGTATATGTACGGGATGGGCGCGCGAAAGTGATTTATTAAATTAATTAAGATCTCTCAAAACAAAAAACAAAAATTACTTCTCTCTGAAATAATAGTACTGATCTCATCTTTGTTCATGATGGATACTTAACAATTTAAGTAAACATTAATAAATACTAACAGGAAATAGATATATGAAGCGTTATAAAAGCGACTCCAACGTTAATCTCTCCGTCCCATAGTGTACCATCTTCCAGCCGAGGTTACTGTGCTTCGAGCAGGGCTCTGATATGTCCAATTGTAAGATGGACTTCTCTTATCTTATCCCCTACTTTTACCTTCTCCCCCATTTATCTCTACCTCTTCTCTTCCTTCTCGAGCTCCTTAGCTTCGAGCAGAGACTCCCGGAAGCCGGTGTTGATAGCGGCCACTTTGTTCTGTGCTGCCTCCAGGTTGCCGATGGTGAAGTCCCAACCCGCCAGGAGACGCCAAGCGAAGGTACACTCCTCATCCTCCGCCAGCTTCGACATGCGCGAGTTGGCTGCCATTCTGTCGGGCAGGTGGCACGCCTTAAGTCACGGTCCACAGCCCCCTCCCCGTCCCCACATAAACTATTCAGGAAAAAGTATACAGAAGACTT
>WNGS01003388.1:19164802-19180668 GCA_020271785.1 Procambarus virginalis | reverse complement strand
CGGTGCCCTTTCCACTCACTTCCTGAGTATGGCGATGAAGCTGTAAGCGTAGACGGCAAGGGAGGTGAGGAAGTAGGCGAGAGGGAGCCTGTAACCTTCTCTGGTGGTGGGGATCTTGCTGTAAGTAGCCGTAGAAAACCGGAGAGTACCGGAGGACGCCCTCGAAGTCCCACATCACCTTGAAGTCGTATGCTCTGACCCGGTCCTCTCTCAGAATGCTCTTGCGCTCTCCAGCCGCCGAACGCTCAGAAGCCAGGAACTGCCGGGGGAAGGGTTAGTTGACCCACTGCTCAATTCAGTTCCTTAATTTATCGACCTTGATTCATCCGTGATGAATTTACCCGTGTGTTTACTCACCCGAATTTGAATTATGTCTATAAGTTTAATGTATATTTCTCAATAATCTTTTATAGCATAATTATTGTTGACCAGTTTTTGAACCAGTTTCTTAGCCGAGTAATTTACTGATATGGTAAGCCATATTTACTAATCATGTACCCCCACATGCCCTGCAACTTATAAATCTCCCTGCAGCTCTAGGTTGAAAGCATTAGAAAACAAATAAAAATTAAACTATGAGGATAATTCTTGGAGCTCCCCAGATGCATAAGAATAACACGAGGGAAGAGCTGAAACTCCCAACCATATGTGAAAGAAATGAACGGCTAAACACGATATTTTGTGTAATACTCATGCGAGATCCAGCATCACCTAATCCTGCATCGAGATCCTGCATCGTCTGCAGGCAGACTGGTGCTGGTTGTAGGTAAGAGAGTGTTGCCAGCGGGCAACCTGCATGCCAACTTGAGATATATACAAGAGTTGTTACATTCTTGTACAGCCACTAGTACGCGTAGCGTTTCGGGCAGGTCCCTGGAATACGATCCCAGCCGCGAAGAATCGTTTTTTCATCCAAGTACACATTTTACTGTTGCGTTAAACAGAGGCTACAGTTAAGGAATTGCGCCCAGTAAATCCTCCCCGGCCAGGATACGAACCCATGACATAGCGCTCGCGGAACGCCAGGCGAGTGTCTTACCACTACACCACGGAGACTGTCAAAAAACAACTCGTTGAGTTGACGTGCTACCAACCTCATTAAACTGAATATTTCTATTGTATGCAGTGTACTAGCTAGTGATATTCCACTATACATAAAATACAAGTATTTTCGTATATAGTGAACGAGTATATATCTCCCAATTGATTCCTATAAAAAATTTCCATTTTTTGCGTCATTCAAAAACAAAACTAAAAAGTACTTAATTTCATCTTCATAGTTTTCTACTTTGTTGCTTTATAATTGCACTGTATCTAGTGCTACCCAATCTCCCAATCTTTATGTACCCAATCCAAACAACTTTACCATTGTGATCATTGTTGTTTTCTTATATGTGCTATCAATTTCCTGTAAGGTGCCTATTAATCTTTGTTTAAATTACCAATCAAGCTGTCAATGCATTTAATCAGAGCTTTAATATACCAATGTGCTTTACTATACCTACTAATCTCTCTCATCTCATTTTTTCTTGCAATGTATCTGTTATCATTTTATTAATTCTGCTAGAATTTACCTACTTAAAATTATCTGTTAGATTAAGGACCTGCCCGAAGCGCTGCGCATACTAGTGGCTTTTCAAGATTGTAAGTACCATGCTACAGCCCGTCCTCCAAAAATGGGGAGGTAAATGTACAGAGCCCCATAAGTGCAATTATGTACTATGTATAACAGTTAAGAATTGTACTTATTTACACTAAGTATTAAATCGTAGTCAAATATATTGTGAATATTTGAGTTTACCTCAAAAGCTGAATAGAAAACCACGACCTAATCGTCTTAGTTTGAGAAGATAAGAATTTTATTGCATCTTAATTATAATTAGTACTTAACCTATAGATGTACTGATATTACAGTTTTATAAAACAAAACTAAAATATTTCAATAAATTGTAAAGTAACTCAGGATATTTTCAAATTTTGTATAAAATCTCTATTGTTTAATAAAAGTGAAAAAGAAAATCCTAATATTTAAAACTTGTTATTAGTAACCGAGCCTTAAAATTTCATCTAACAGAAATTTCATCCTTTCCTAACAGAAAACGAGATTTAAATCGTGGGGTGAGTAAATGTAACAGCCCCATAAGTACAATTATGTATAACAGTCAGGAAATGCACTTGTTACACTTAGTATTAAAACGCACTTAGTATTAAAAACGAACGTCAGTTCGGAGGATGGGTTGCATGGTATCCTCACAAACCCAATGTACCTTCTTGTATATAAATAAATAAATAAAATAACTTATCGGCTCACGAGCACTATGTTTACACCGATGGCTCTATGTTTACACCGATGGCTCTACTCAAATGTCAACAGGTCACATTACGGCAACCTGTAAAATATAATAATAATTAATAATGTACAAAGGTAAGAGACTTACACAGACTACTAATGTGAGACTAACCTGCTCATCACCCATTTTCTTTTCGTATTCTCGGCAAAAAATCCACGTTTTCTATGTGTCCGGGGATTAGGTTAATTAGGTTCATACTGGTTAGATTAGCACTATGTATTTTGTGCTAATTTCTGTATTCAACGGGTTGAATGTACATAGGTTTGGTTAGATAAGTTGTGTTGTCGATTAATTGAATAGTTGTTTAACTCTTTTACTCCATCTATCATCATACTATCATGCAAGAGGAGCCCCACATCTATGGATCATCCAATAAAATCAGCAGACTTCTAGATGTTACTGCTGCTCGGCTTAGACTCGGTTACAAGTATCTCTGGGAATTCTCATTATCTGCTGATGTAGACCTAACCAAATGTAAACTGTGTCAACAAAATTATTCCCACACCCTCCGTCACTATGTGATGGAGTGCGAAAAGATACGTGAATTTAGAGACAATTCTATAACCAATGTTCCAGCGATGTGTAAATATTTCATTCAAAATGATCTGCTACCAGAAATTCTAGCCAAATATCCCCAGTTTGCTAACTGTAGGTAGTAACTAAGTGATTGTAACCTATCCACCGCTGCCCACTGGATGGGGGCGGTGTGCAGGACAAACATATAAACTGTGACACTAGCTCTCTACATATGTCAGTTGCTTAATTTAGAACCTGTATTTGAGGTCGATCTCGAACCCATTGTTGATGTGACGACTTATATTGAATTTTGTAACTAGCTCATCAAGATTGTAACTTGCTTAGCTAAATGAATTGTGGGGTTCAGTCCCTGAGCCCATTATGTGCCTCTGTAACCCTTTCCACTACCACCCACGGGATGGGTATGGGGTGCATAATAAATGAACTGAAACTAAAACAAAACTTGTGACGCCATGACAAGTAATAATAATAATAATAATAATTTATTTAGGTAACAGTACATAAATACAAAATGAGTTACGCAGAATGTTAGATGTCTAGATGGAACTAGTAAAGCCACTACTACAAACAGCATTTCGGTCAAGTGTTATATAGTACAGTATAACACATATTACTATGATCAAAAGTATACATACAATATCTTTGCTATTGTAGCGAGTAAACCTATACTCACTCCATTATCTCATTATCTTAATGGCATAACTAATTACACAAGCTATAATCCTATCCCTATTTACAGGTAACGGTTTTTCCACCCTCCTTTCTCACTGTGAGGTGTAGTCACCACATTTAAGGCAGCGATTTGAGAATAGAAAACCAGTACAATTTCCACAGTCAACAATATAGCACTCGGCGTGTACAGTTCTAATCGACCCAAGACGCTACAGCTTCGACACAGAGCAGACAGCAGGGTGGTATATATTATCTTATATAATATATGGTTAATGTGGCTACTACAAAGTATACATGCAATTACATTTCCTCGATAAGCCTATAATTACAGGCTTTCTGTCCCCGATAACAGGAATTATAAAGGCCACAGAAGTAGCTAACCTGCACTTCAATCCAGGCATTATTAATCACATATGTTTAATGCAGTGTTTAATTGTCAAACGCATATGTTTATTATGTTAGTTTATAAGGTTACGTGTGTTGTTTTCCTGTATACAAGTAGTGCAGTGTCCCATACAGACTGCCCTATACCCATGGCACTCTACATATATAGGCCTTCAGCCTACTTAAAATTGTCTTGGAATAAGGACCTGCCCGAAACGCTGCGCGTACTAGTGGCTTTACAAGAATGTAATTACTATGCTATGTATCCTCACAATCCCAATGTGAGGATACACAGTGAGGATAAATATTCTTGTATATCTATAAATAAATAAATAAGCAATGTTCAATGATTCTTTCACCGATCGCAGCTGCATTCGTCAACCTTCATTTGAATCTAACCCCACCGAAAATGAAAGCATAATCTGATAAATTTGTACCTTCCAAGAAGTGGAAAAGTGATTGCACCATCTGATGCTGGAAATTATTGTATATATGGCATATGCTGCTTTAATCTATCCATTTAAAAAGCCTTCTTCCTTTCATATTCTAGGTAAAAACTTATATATTTGCTAAGTGTTTATATATAAAAAAACATCTTTTGTCTGATTAATAACATTTAATATTTGTTAAATATAAATATATTTCAAATTATGATGCAATAATGAAGCGTATGAAAACTGAGGAAAAGTATACAAGTTACCCCTCAACACATATCTTTCATTCTCTTTAATCTACACATAACTATCAAAGAAAACCTTTCGTCCTAATTTTATAATGTTTATTATTTGAATAAAGGTTCTATATGATTTCCCATGACAACTACGCACTCATTAAATATTTAGGAAGGATATACAAGCGAGGGAAGGCGTATATTGGGTGTGATAGAGAAGACGGTGGCGCAGCGTGGAGGAGCAGACAGTAGGGACGGCTTGACCCACCTCACACTATTATACTTCACCTCCTCCAGAACATTCTCCCAAACAGCCAATTATGACGGACAGTGACTGGGACTCGGTGACAGTACTTCGCAAGAAGCCTCAAAAGTCTTCACAGCTGAAGAGCGAGCAGGTAGTGTGTGTGTGGCGAGGGCGGCGTGTGCAGGGAGATAATAAGGTGCGTGGGAGAAGGCCCAGGACTCCTCCTGGCATGGTGGCCACGGCCAGCCAAGGCCTCCCATGGCACCCCTCGCTCCCACGTCTTGGCACTGGGCTATGTGACTGTGGGAGAAGAAGGAGAGACACACAGCCTAGGCGGTTGGGCAGTGCTGCTCCCCCTACACTCCCCTCATCACTTGGTGATAACTCATTGCTCCCTTTCTGCTCATGTACTCTCTAAACCAACTCGCTCCTATGCTACTACTAATCATTCTAACACAGTATATCCTAAGCTACTCCAACACGTCAAGAAATTGTATTCAAGTAATGGCTTTATTGGTTAACTTGTCCTGACAACCTGCTCCTTGATGGCTCCTTAGAGACGCGTGTAGGGTCTTGGGCTGGTTTCTTTGTTTCTTATTCCATGTTGATATTCAGATAATATCAAACTCTTGAGAGCATTTGAAAGTACAAGGCCAAAATGTCACTTCGAGTCAGCCGTGCATTTCTTGACTAATTGATATGCTAGGTTATATTATGTTAGGTTATATTACGCTAGGTTATATTACGCTAGGTTATATTAGGTTAGGTTATATTATGTTAGGTTATATTACGCTAGGTTATATTTGGCTGTGTAGAGGCTGGGGTAACTTTGTTTAGAATTGACAAGTACATAGGCCACTATTTTTGCACATTTGGATTTTAAATCCTTATCTGAACAGTGAAATGATTTGTTTTGTCGGGTTCAAGAAGTGTCTAGCTGCCTGGTTGACCTGACCAGCAACGAGGCGTGATCAGAGATTAGGCTGTTAGTTCATTGGTTTTCAGAGGCAACAAGAGGTAGACTAGATGTAGGCTGACGCTTTCCGAGGTCAAATTACATACTCCTCCGGGTCCAACTACACAACAGTTGCCGAACTCCAGAGTCTCTACACCCGCATCCTCTTCCTGAATTTCATCTCCCCATCCCTCTACCTCCCTCATCCCTTTCCAAACCCTTTGGACATTAAAGCGAAAGCTCCCGAGCAACTATTTACTACTAGTTGAGCAGTGGCATTAAGTGAAAGGAAATGTGCCAAATTGTTTCTTCTTCATATCGGCCATCTCAACTTTGCTTTTATCCATCATGTGCTTTCTTTGAGACATCTGACTGTTTCAGTTTCTTCATTCTGATACTTTTGCTGTGTGTTAACCCCTGTACTGTGCCTGTTTCATGTGGTAACTTTTTGCTGGGGTTAATAAATTGACATCACCCTCACAATTTTAAAAATATGAAAACTATCAAAATATAACCAAACAACCACTTTCATTTTGAATCACAGAGTGGAAAAGAAAATTAAAAACATTAAGAAATTGCTGAAGTAAAAATATTTTACACCACTCGTTGAGCGCCTTAACCATGTTCAGTGTTTGTTGACCATGCTCAGTGCAAGGGTTAAGCAAGCTACCCCTCACCTTAAGGATCTTCTTCTTTGGATGTCTCCTTTGTTCCCTGGCGGCCTCTACCTCCATTACTTGACTTGCTATTGCTTGCTAATGTTATTGTGACTTATCATCTGCATCTGTTTACTGATGTGTATCACATGGGCTTAAGCTATGTCTCCAGCCATTACCATGTGGAACAGTGGTCTCTGGCATTAGTGCAATTTCATGTCATTGTTCGGGAGATTCCAGTATTGTTGATTGCAACGGAGTTTGGAGGTTTCTGGTGGATCAGTGCTTTAACTTGGAAGTCTTTCTGATCCCTGTTGTACTGTACTGTTTTTCAGGCTTCTCATTCTTTAGTCTTAATAGCATTCCACATTCTTGGGGTGTCTGTGTGTATGTGAGCCACTGCTCAGTTTTTATCTTTTATTTAACTGATTATTATTGCAGCAACTTGTGTAATTATGAAAACTTATTTATTGTTTTTGTTAATTAATACCCATCCATTCAGTGTTTAATAGTATTTTTTTTTTTTTTTGTTTAAGGCTGTGAATCAAGCAAGACGAAGTGGAGCCCAAATAGAAACCAGCTCAAAATGCAAGTACAGTACTAGTATTCTTTCTTTATAGATTCAAGTGCACTTTCTTTCCTATGATACTTAAGCCCTTGAATGTGTTAATTCATTGGACATATTGTAATAGTTTCTCGGCCAAGAACACACTCGTATTCAAAAAATAGTTACAGTACATGCATTAAGTTAAAAATTTGTTTCATCCATTTTCTCAAAAGCCTGAATTTTACATAAAAATATGATGCAGACTGGTTGAATCACACAACCTCACGAGTGTGTTGAGCTTACCGAGCCATACAGTAGATAGGCTGTGCTCCCAAGTTTGCAGCAAAACTCCCTTACAAGTCTAGCACCTTGCACCTTCTTGCATGTTTATAACAGTTTCTGTAGGAATTACTTATGTTTGGCACTACAACTTCCAGTGGATAGTGTACAGTATATGATATCCATCATGGAGTAGCAGTGGGGAAAAAAAAAAGAGCACAAATCATTGATAAGTGTAGCCCAGTGTGATTGCAACTGAAGCTCTGTCGTCATTGGAGAAAAAGGTCTCATAATCATGGAATCATGTATCTAGGTGTACCTTTCCTTACTTCTATTTCTGCCTCACCTTCTTCTCTCACCTTATTTCGCCTTCATTCTGCCTCTTTTTCCCCCTCTCTTCCTTCCTCTTCCTCCCCCTTTCTCCTCCTTAGCCTTTTTTTGAACCATCTTTTCCTCCCTCTCACCTTTTCCTCCCTCTCACCTTTTCCACCTTCTCACCCATTTAGTTCACATTCCCCAACTCCTCCTAACTACTATTTACCATTTCTTCCCTGTTCACTTATTCCTTCTAGTCCTCTGTTTAAATGTACTTTTTCTTGTTTTCTTCCACCTCCTCTCATACACTACAGTACTTCAGAATCTAAATAATTAAATTATTTAACTTTGTATATTTATTAGTTGTCTAAACTTTGACTAAATGCATATTAATGTTATGCACAGATGGAGCTGCAAGCAATAAGCAGCATGGTACATCTATGAACACAGCCAAGCTTGACAGGGAGACAGAGGAGCTCAAGCATGAGAAGATAACGCCAGATGTGGGTAGACTCATCCAGCAGGGTCGTCAGGCTAAAAATTGGACTCAAAAGGACCTTGCTACTGTGAGTGTAATCCTTTTGACACCTGTAGAACCGTTATCCATCTTACCATAAACACTTTGTTGTTGATGCATTCCAAGTTTAATGATTATTATAATTTTATATGGTTGCTCTTTCTGGTTAAATGCTCCTTTAGGTCTCGAGAGAGGCTAGAGACATTCACAGCACATATCCTAAATTATTGGGATCGTCTCAAAGCTCTCCAAATGTACTCACTAGAAAGGAGATGAGAGAAAGAGAGAAAATAATATACATGTGGAAAATACTGGAGGGCCAGGTCCCAAATCTACACTGTAAAATAACATACTGGAGGGAACTACTGTACTATGGAAGAAAATGCAGAATAGAACCAGTGAAGAGCATGGGTGACATAGGCACAATCAGAGAACACTGTATAAACATCAAGAGGTCCACGGCTGTTCAACATACTCCCAGCGAGTATAAGAAATATTGCCTCAACAAATGTGGACATCGTCAAGAGAAAACTAGAAAGTTTTCTTCAAAAAGTGCCGGACCAACCAGGCTGTGATGGATATGTGGGCCTGCGGGCCACTCAAAGCAACAGCGTGTTGGACCAAGCTCTCACAAGTCGAGCCTGGCCCCGGTCTGGGCTTGGGGAATAGAAGAACTCCTAAAACCCCCAGCCAGCAGGGATCCAGGTATATATATCCTTCCATCCACACAACACTTCACTCTATGGATGCAAAGTACAAACTATGAAATGTATGCAAACGGGGATTGTGCAATTTATAGAAGGGTTGAGAAAGGAGTAGCAACTAAGCTTAACATTTCCTAGGTACACACATACATTATTTTGCCTAAGATTATACTATACTTATTTAGGCCAAGGCAGGTTAAGGTAAGTTGTTGCAGTTTTTGTTATGCCCTTTATTATACCATTTGTACAAAACTCTCTACCCTTGTACTCTTTGGGTGCAACACTCCAAATTTGTACATTTCATCCACTGTCATTACATGCACTATAATTTTTGGATGATGTTTTTTAATAGGAATAGATGAAATATTGATTTTGAAGCCTCTGAAATGCATCTCTATTTTGCTCATATATTCTGTATGTATGTATAGTATTCCTAACTTAAATTTTCATGTTAATCTGAAATAGAAATACGATACTTTGCTGAAATCCAAAGTTCACTGCACATAGTCACCATTTATAATACCATCAATGATAGTGATTTTTTAAAGATAGATTTGTGCATTCATCTCTCAAAAATTCAATGTTTTACATCACAAGACTGCTAATTTGATCTAATTATACTGTCCTCTCCTTCTATCTTTGTGAAAGTAATGAACAAGGAAGGTGTTTTGCTTATTTACTGCATTGCAGCGCTAAACAGTTGTAACTACACACCCTCCACAACACTACACAACCCTCCACAACACTACAACAGCCTCCACAACACAACCCTCCCAACACCACACAGCCCCCCTCCCACAACACCACAACACCCTCCACAACACACCCTCCACAACACTACAACACCCCTCCACAACACCACAACAACCCTCCACAACACTACACAACAACCCTCCACAACACTACAACAGCCCTCCACAACACCACAACAACCCTCCACAACACTACACAACCCCGCCACAACACTACAACAGCCCTCCACAACACTACAACAACCCTCCACAACACTACAACAGCCCTCCACAACACACCCTCCACAACACAACCCCCCACAAACACCACAACAACCCTCCCACAACACCACAACAACCCTCCCAAACACACCAACCCTCCACAACACTACAACAGCCCTCCACAACACTACAACAGCCCTCCACAACACAACCCTCCACAACACAACCCTCCACAACACCACAACAACCCTCCACAACACCACAACAACCCTTCACAACTACAACAGCCCTCCACACACTCCAGCCCTCCACAACACAACCCTCCCCGACACCACCCCCCTTCTATTATCACCAACATTAGCCCCGGAGTACTTAAAAATGACTTCTGTAAAATGGCGGCATGCATACTTATAGCAGCTTTAACGCCACGTTTGGCCCCGAATCTCTTAAAATATGGCGCCGCCATGACCGTTACTGTGGCGGGAGTAATTAAAACAAGGACCGTCTTCGTATGCCTCGGCTCGGGCCCTTGGCTGCGTCTTTGGCTCGGCCCTCAGCCCCATCTCCCTGCACGCCATGCACTCGCGTGGTGCTCGAACGCAGGAGAGAAAGTTTAGAAAGTGATGTATAGAGGCAAAGTGAATAATTCTGCGGGTAATTTCCGTGATAGATCAAGGTTTTAAGGAGACGAAACCGACATTAGGAGATCTGGACGGGTTTACAAGGGGGCGCGCGTCGTAATGAAGATGAAGCGCGCCTGGTTGTCTTTTGAGGTTTTCTGTGTGTCAGGCTAAAGTGCCAATCTATGTGTTGCTCGCTCGGTATTTTAAAGACTTTGTGTTCTCCTACGGCTTTTAGGTGTCCCCTAGCGACGCCTGTGGTTTATGGCCAAAGGAGAGAAAAAAAGAAGTGGCGTATAGCCAAGGGAAAGGGAGCCAGGCGGTGTACGGAATGGCCAGAGACTTAACGATACTGTGTTTCTGGAAGATTCTAGCACCTTCTTTGTTGTTCCTTGCCTCTTTTGCGTCAGAGTGATCATATTCTTAATTTGCTTCCTGTTTCTTTTTCCTCTTTACCGCTTTTGGTTATGCAACACAACAAGTGATGCAGTCAAGCACACGGGCCAAGTCAGGATGTAATTCCGGAGATTAGCGACGACAAGTTCAGAAGGTATATACTCTTCTGAATTATCTTATCCGGATTGTTAGGTTAAGATATGTTAAGCTAACTTAGGCTAGGCTAGGTTAAGTTAGGCTATGTTGACCAGACCACACACTAGAAGGTGAAGAGACGACGTTTCCTTGAGATGCCAGCGGACTAATTGTCGTCCCTTCACCTTCTAGTGTGTGGTCTGGTCAACATACTTAGCCACGTTATTGTGACTCATCGCCTGCTTAAGTTTAGGCTAGGTTAGGTTAGATCAAGCTAGGCAAGTTTGGCTAGCTTAGGTTAGGATTGATTAGATTAATTAGGTTAGGTAATTCTCTTTCCAGTAATTATGCAGGCATCACTAGAGTTGATGGACACTAACATGGAACTCCTTTTTCTGTATCTTTATATCGCAGTGCTTCTGACAGTCATGAAGGAAGCCTGCCGGCCTCTGCATGATGTATGAAGATGTTAGCCACTGTAAAATGTACGAAGATGTAGCCACTGTATAATGTTATGAAGATGGTAGCCACTGTAATGTAGGAAGATGTTGGCCCACTGTATAATGTAGGAAGATGTTGGCCACTGTATAATGTATGAAGATGTTAGCCAGCCTGTATATGTATGAAGATGTTAATCTCAGAAAATTTTAAGTAAACGTCCGCCAAAGTAAAATGCAATAAAGATATTTGCCACTGTATAATGTATGACGCCGCCAGCCACTGTAATATACAAATGTGTATACAGTACTTTAAAGTTTAGCAATTTTCAATGCAAATTTTCTATTTTTTGTAACCATCATGAGGAAGTTTCAGAAATAAATTATGTATATCATTCGTCCAGATGAGGCTGTGCACACCAGCAAATGACTTAACTTGCACAAAATTAAGTGACAAGGAATATCAGGTGAATAATGATGATATTACTTAATAACCTGTGAAATGAACCTTAGTTTAAGGATTACTTAAGGTCATTTTTGTTCCTTAGGCGTGTTCATTGTAATGAAAAGTAGCTTAATACAGATTACTGATCCATCTCTAGTTATATAATCCATGACGGATCAATTTGCTTGTTACATATAAGCCGACGTTGCTGGTAGCCTAAGGTTTAAGACTTTACAACCTTAGGCGAGTTTAAGACTTTTCGTTTAATATCAGACTTGTTGAAGACTATTAAATTCTAATATTTTTCGGTAGGGTTACGACACTGGCCGGTTATGGCAAATAATATTAATGGCCAGAGTGTGACCTGAATGTTAAGGGTTGACTTATTGGTATGTACATGTGCCCGCTTCTTGCGTGTTGGGCGCCCACGCTGTTTGCTTCTTGCGTGTTGGGCGCCCACGCTGTTTGCGTCTTGCGTGTTGGGCGCCCACGCTGTTTGCTTCTTTCGTGTTGGGCGCTCACGCTGTTTGCTTCTTTCGTGTTGGGCGCTCACGCTGTTTGCTTCTTTCGTGTTGGGGCGCTCACGCTGTTTGCTTCTTTCGTGTTGGGCGCTACGAAGAACTTAATACAACGAAGAAGCTTCATCATTCCATAAGAAAAAATCATTTTAATATCTCATGAAATTCCGGCTTGTTAGGGAACTTTATTAGGCACGACATATATATATATCTCAATTCTAGCTTTACTAGTAACTTACGGCTCACAGTTGTGCGGCTTCAAGCAAGGTGTTTCCAACATGGCGGCGATCATGTCTCCTGCCGAGGTGTGTTGTGTGAGCACTCTTCACACACTAAGTGGATATAGCTCTGTGGTCTCAACCCACGAAGCGAGGACCACAAATAATAATGAGGAGGAGTCCCTGAACACGACGAGAAGTAGATCATTGAATAAAGATGGAGTGGAGCCATTTTTGGTGTTGGTTATGGAGTGTGGGGCAGGCGGGAGCGAGGCGGTCTCAGGCCTCCTGGATTACCACCCTTATGAAGACGCAATACATTCCCCGGGTTTCTTCATTACTCTGGCGGCGCCTGTTACAAGGGTTAGCCACTATCTTGTAATCACCCCGGTGTAATAAACGAAGTACTTCCCCGCTCGTAGAAATGCGCGATCGGATTCAAAGGTGATTAAATCCTCTAGAGACGGGATTAAACTCCACGTATAATGGGCGCGAAACGCATCGGATCTCGCCATTATCATCAAGTAACTTTTAATTACAGGCATTTCCAGGGCGTTTATTTTCTTAATGAGCGCCTGTTCACACCCTCCGAACTTATCAGAGTCGAGTGGGGTGACCCGCCCGGGAGCAACGGCCCTCCGGGGAAATCACAACCGCCCAGCCCGGACAAATAACCGAGAGTCATATTCGGGTAAACTGTCGGGTCGGCCGAGGTATTGGCGGGTCGGCCGAGGTATTGATGCCTCGTCAGGTGGTTCCATGCGCTGGGGGTATCGATGTGTGATGATGATCAGCGCCCGGGGGGCCTCCCTGCCTTTGGAGATGGCGACCCCGGCCCAATTCTCCTCTTGTTTACCTGTGCAGGGACCCCAGCCATGTCGCCAGCCACTCGCCGCGACAAACTAATAAGATGAAAGCACATCCGGAACAGAATGGATCCCCGTTACAAGTGTTTGGGTAGAGATTGATGGCATGGGAAGTGGTGGCGGCGTCCTGGTGATGTTGGCGCCGTCCAGACGGAAGGTTAGAGGCCATAACCTCGTCAACTAAAGCGTGTACCTCCTACATTGTGTGGTATATGTATGTAACATTTGGTGTACTTACATGTATGGTATGTGTAAGGTACAAATATTGCCCTGGTATGGTATATTTACATCTATTGTACTTGTACAGTACATGTATGATATATGTACGTGTACATATATCATACATATAAGTACCATTTATGGGACTTATAAGGTGATCTGTGGCATCTATATGGTCGCCAAGCCATTACGACTATATAGCACTTGGAAGGGGTCAGGATAAGGATTTGGGACGGGGGGGGGGGGGGAATGGTGCCCAACCACTTGGACTGCCGGGGCTACTGTCAACCTACCATCAACCTACCATCAACCTACCATCAACACCATCACATACCTACGGCTACCGCTTGTATCTATATTTCATTAGAAACAATTTTTTCCCCAGTTGTTGTGGCTGGCGTGTTAGAGGGGCGACGAGCCTAGTGTTCCCATAAGGTCTTACACTTTGTTGATATTATCACACTCACTTCTCCTGCTCTTATTATTATGGCCTCGCTCTTATCGTTATTGCTCTTATTATCTCTTTTCCATAAAAATAATAATATAGTAATACTACTACTACTAATTATTATTATATATTTGGATTTGGAACAACATAATAAAAAGACAATCGACTTGAGAATGGTCCAGGACGGACCGAAACGTCGTCGTCCCTTCACCTTCTAGTGTGTGGTCTGGTCAACATACTTTGTTTAGATGTTTATTTATGATTGAATCTGGTTGGTGTTGTAGAGTTCCATCCTGAGGGATGTCTGCAAGGTCATCCTGCATCCTGGAGATGACCCCGAGGACATCCTGCATCCTGGAGATGACCCCGAGGACATCCTGCATCCTGGAGATGACCCCGAGGACATCCTGCATCCTGGGGATGTCACAGTGTCTCCGAAGTCGACCTCGAGGTCACTGCGATACAGCTACGAGAATACATAAACAGATTTCTTGTCCTCGACAACGGGAATGACCCCGAGGACATCCTGCATCCTGGAGATGTCGACATGATGTATTCTCCGAAGTCGACCTCGAGGTCACTGCTCAGCTTCGAGAATACATAAACAGATTTCTTGTCCTCGACAACGGGAATGATTAAATTTATTATTTCAGAAATCTCTCCTGCTGCGGAAGGGAAAGCAAGTAACCGAACACTACAAGGGATTTCCCTGGAAACACAAACCGAAACTGTCTCTATTTTCCGCTTGTTACAACTTGTAAAGTTGTTACATCTTGGCTTAACGTGTTTGTGACGAATTAGAACGTTGTTCCAACTTGCTATATTGGTTGTTATAACTGGTTAGGAGGCGTTAAAACTTGTTCGAACGTTGTACCAACGTCGTAGTTTCGGTGTGTGTTTGGTGGGTTGAAACGTAGGAGCAGTGTAGTGACATCACTGGTTTGAAAATGGTTGTAATCCCACCTATCATTTTCCTGGTTGATGCTGTATTTGCCTTGTTATGCTCACTAAATGTCATGTCGTTTGGCATCATTATTCCCAGATCTTTTACACATTGTTTTTTGTTCTTTGAGGGCATCTTATTGTGCCTTGTACCCTGTATTTCGTGTAAGTTCTTTATTTTGACCATACCTAAGTATCTTGAATTTATTACTGTGCAGGTTATCTTGAGGTTATCTTGAGATGATTTCGGGGCTTTTTAGTGTCCCGCGGCCCGGTCCTCGACCAGGCCTTCACCCCCAGGAAGCAGCCCGTGACAGCTGAGCTAACACCCAGGTACCTATTTTACTGCTAGGTAACAGGGGCATAGGGTGAAAGAAACTCTGCCCATTGTTTCTCGCCGGCGCCTGGATCGAACCCAGGCCCACAGGATCACAATTGTCCAGCGTGCTGTCCGCTCGGCCGACCGACTCCCCTGCAAGGGGCAGAAGGAGAAGACAAAGCATAAAGAGAACATAGTGAAGCAAATGATATAGAAAATATGACAAGAGAATAAACATGGGAGGAAGCAGGTTCAATGTAAGCAGAAGAAAACAGTAGATAATGAAAGCAGTAGCATTAGAGACTTCCAATACTCGTCTCCCTCATATCAGAACTCATATGTTATTTAAAATCTATACAATTATAGGTTGACAAATATATATGATTAAGAAGGACCAAGTGCACCGGCCGGAGGACATTATGGTGCGGAACATTATATTTTTATGTGAAGTTGTTGAGTAATCATTATCACACATATTTTCCTCTTCAATTTTATACTAAATTGAAGAGGAAAATA
>WNGS01003388.1:19108863-19123863 GCA_020271785.1 Procambarus virginalis | reverse complement strand
AGACCCCATGCACATCCTGTAAGTACTAGTGTATCCCATGCACATCCTGTGGGTACTAGTGGCACACACTCTAGCTAGGTGTTGCTAGGCATTAAGTTCCTAGGATTAAGTTCTTCGTTTCGTTTTCCCTGAACCAAAAAATGGTGTCCATACCGCTTCCCAATATCATGGAAGTTCGATATTTTCCATAGGTGGGCCAGAGCTGCTGTCGTTCATGTCCCGTATATAATACTACTATATGCTTTAGAATCCTATAAATATATAAAGCCTAAACAATCACAAGGTTTCCAGTCTTACAATAAACATTCTTCGTGAGGCTTTCTGTTTTTGTTCCAAAAATAACAATATAAATCCCAAGGTCTTCCTTCCCGCCGAGAGCGAAGACTCCGCTGCAAGTCACGAGTGTTCAATCCCACCGAGTCCCGCTTCGCCCTGGCAAAAGATACACTTCCCAGACTAAGGAATCCAACTCCTTTAGAGCATTACGGAACCCATCATCAGCAGCTTCCTAAACGGCCCGGCGCGTGCAACCCGATCCTCTCCTGTCGGCCCGCATGAGAGCCGCAAGAGCGGACGAGCGCTCCCCCACACCACAGTGTTTAAAAGTGGCGGAGATGTTGGCCAGCTTAGCCCTGATGGGGAAGGAAGGCGGCAGTAGGGAGCTTTCCTTCAAATTTCTGAAGGCCTGCACAAATGGGATAATGGTCAGAGATGTCCGGCTGGGATGAGAGGTGGAGGGTGGAAGGGAGTTGGTCACATTCTGCCTCTTGACCTGAACCGTTGTGACAGTTTCTGCCCGAGGCCGGGGGACATGGAGGGATCTCAAGGGGAAAAATGGTAGATAGGGAAGAAGGAATGAAGAGGAGTTGAAGAGGGTGCTGAAATGGTGCACTAAAGAGGTTTTTTTTAACAAAAATTAACTACAAAAGGGAGGAGAATACGCAGAAACATGAGTTTGCCCCCTGCTGTGGACCGTCCATGGTCTGCCCCCTGCTGTGGACCGACTATGGTCTGCCCCCCTGCTGTGGACCGACATGGTCTGCCCCTGCTGTGGACCGTCCATGGTCTGCCCCCTGCTGTGGACCGAGCATGGTCTGCCCCCTGCTGTGGACCGTCCATAGTCTGCCCCCTGCTGTGGACCGACTATGGTCTGCCCCCTGCTGTGGACAACCTTGCTAGTCACCCATATAAGCCTCCAGGTAATGACCATCAGCTCCTAAGCCTGGGTCTTAATCACCAGTCATTTGTGTGGTAAGATCATTCATTTGTTTATCGTATTGTATTCATATAGAAAAGCGTGTAATGAGTTATCTTTGACAACTTGTTGCAATTCTTTAGATATCTTTATGATTCTTACGCCGAAGAAGTTCGTGTTGACGTTGAACTCAACGAGTGCAATATCCAACATCAACGCCATTCAGCGGCGAATCAGCATTATCAACTTGGTTTCAACGTCGAACCAACGCCACTTTTGTTGTTGTTATAGATTCAGCTACTCGGAAGAAGTTCCAAGTAGCACGGGCTATGGTGAGCCCGTAACTTACCTGGCACAGGAGCGGGGCAAGTAGCACGGGCTATGGGTAGCCTGTTACTTACCTGGCACAGGAGCGGGGCAAGTAGCACGGGCTATGGTGAGCCGTAGTGGACTTACCTGGCACAGGAGCGGTGGATAATGTAACCATTTGATCTGTGGTTCACTGTTGTGTTCAGATTCCATCAGATTACCCTGTTCGACTCCCTAGAATTACACCTACAACTCCCCAAAACGTTTTAGAATTACGTAACAAAGAAAGGAATTAATCATATTTGCTTACTATAATTTAGTAATAATTATTGACACATTTTTATTAATATATTTAGATACATCTGCATTTATGCAGTTATCCTAGACTATATGAGGGGAGTACAGAGTGTGTCAAAAAAAACTAGCTATGTGATGCTAAAAATCCCCATCACTCAGGATGGTTAGTCATACAGAGGCTTGTGGTAGATATACCAGCCTGCTTCCCGAGATATACCAGCCTGCTTCCCGAGATATACCAGCCTGCTTCCCGAGATATACCAGCCTGCTCTCTAGCCACTATGGTGGACTGACATTTAGATTTTTGCGTTGGTCAACTTATGATTGATGTAGCGATAAATACATTAACACAATGAACTCACACTGGCTGTTTTCTCTCCCTTCGTTACCTTACCTTCGTAATCCTTACATCACCCCTTCTTTACCTCACCTTCTCCCTTACGTCACCCTACTTACCTCACCCTCTCTCTCTCTCTACCTCTCTTTTTACCTCACCCTCGCCTCATGTCCCTCACTTCCTCGACGCAAATCCCTCCACCTCATCACCTCCACATTCGACACCACTTCCTACCCATCTACTAGCCCTCCCCCCTTCCTCCTACCCCCCTCACAGGTCCCCCTCTTCCGCTGCCCTCCCCCGTCCAGCATAAGGGGGCTGACCTCGTCCCCAGAGAGTCCAGGTTGAATATGCGTGAGGCGGCGTGGATGCGAGGTGACGGGCGGGAGGCCGGACTTCGCCCGTCCAAATGGGAGTGGACAGCATGAGTTTGAGTTTCAAGAAGGCTTTTTGGGAATCGAGGCTCTCTGGTGGGGGGTGTGGGGGGGGGGAGGGTCATCACATGGGTACTTACCCTGATGTGGGTCGACGGCTGGGCTGGATAACCTGTCCCCCCCACCCCCCACCTTCCCCTTCTCTTTCCCCCACTCAAAACACCCCTAAATCTTCCTCCTCCTCCTCCTCCCCTTTTTCCTTCTAGCCAACCCCCTGTTACACGTCCATTCCTCTCTGACCCTCCCTTTCTCCCCCCCCCCATCTCATAATTCTTGAACGACCCCCACTCTCACCATCGCCAGTACCGACACCCACCCGAACCATCTTTTAAACGACCTCCCAAAACACATGTTTGGAAACTGTGTGAAGTTATGGGAAGGGGAAGGAAGGAAGGAAGTGATGGAAGGGAAAGGAGGGAGGTTATGAGAAGGAAGAGGATGGGAGGGAAGAGGGGGGGGGGAAGTAGGATAGAGGAGGAGGGGGAGAGACACAGGACGGTGAGAGACAGTTTCAGAGACTTGTTAAACTTCCAAAACTTCTCAGAATTGCGTAGTAAAACAAAACAAATGATTTGTCTTACCATAACTTGGTAATGGACGTATAGGGCGTGAATTACCGTATGTTAACACGCAAATGACCTCATTTTTATCACGAAACGAGACCAGTTTAGTCGATGAGTGACGTCATATTAAGTCGACCATTTGCAAAGTGCCTCGTCGACTTTTCTGAGTCGTCAACTTCCGCCAATCGTCGACTTTTCTGTGTCGTCAACCTCCGTTAATCGTCGACTTTTCTGTGTTGTCAACTTCCGCAAATTTTGGTTAGAGTTGTTATAAAATTTATTTATTTGTGAGGAAATTTTTTAGTTTTTTCACGTTGTAAATTCAGCACCAACATTGTAGTAAATAATGTTATATTTCTTTATAACTAAAATAATTTGTAGAGGCTTTTTGGTATCTTTGGATGGCTTTGGGTGCTTTTAGATACCTTTGGATAGCTTGGGATGGCTTTGGATTATATCTGAGAGTTATATACACTTTTTCTGACTTTTTATACACTTTGAGGCGTATCCCGCTCCTCGGTGTATATACACCCATTTCTCGATGTGTATACAGTGAGAGTTTACTTCAGCTACGGAACATGTTCAGTACAAAGGTATACTTACTGGTGGGGTCAGTGTAAGCTGTTGTGGGGGCCGTAATTACCCGCCTGCGGCTGATAGGCTTTATAAGTCCAACACCAAACTAATCAAGTAATCAACAAGTGACATTGACGAGCGCTTCCTATACGTCAGTCCCAATAATGCCACTTGGAGTTAAAGTTATGGTTCACCTGCCTCCAGGGAGCTACACCCCCACTTACCACCAGGGAGTTTAACACTGGCGTGTGTTAAATGTATTAACAACGCTGTTTGGCCGCCAAAACAAATGTTAATAACTAACGTGGGTATGTTACCAAGTTTGGACACCGGTCCATCCCGGTAAACAGTATCATGTCTCATGTGTCATGTGTCAGGCGGTCTGAGGTCACCTTGTGGTGTTGGCCATATTGACAACTGCTCTGTTTTTGCCACGCTTGCGATATGCTGTTGATGGCACTAAATTAGCTTACATTATTGCGAATTTAGTGCCTCGTGTTGATAAATAATTTGTACTATTTGATTACATTTTGAGTAGGACCGTTTATTCTCTTAATGTGGGACGGACGAATTAAATTGGTTATGTTTTCAGTCACTCACTATGGCTTCGAGGACGGCACAAGGGGGGGGGGTGGTCTGCTCATCTCAGGAATCTGAAATCTGGAATCTTGATGGGGTTCTGGGAGTTCTTCTGCTCCCCTAAGCCCGGCCCGAGGCCAGGCTTGACTTGTGAGAGCTTGGTCCACCAGGCTGTTGCTTGGAATGGCCCGCAGGCCCCACATATCCACCCACAGTCCGTGTGGTCCGGAACTTCTTGAAGAAAACTACCTATTCTTCTCTTGAAGATGTCCACGGTTGTTCCTCTGCCGACGACCGCAGTTCTCTAATAGAAAAACCCTGTTTTTGTGTCTGATTTTATTATTTAGCCGAAATTGGACAGGTTGGTCTCAATAAATCAAAAGTCGCTCACACCTGAAGCATTAACACTCAGGATCTGCAAGTATTTTAGAGGTTTAAAGTCGGTGATATGTTGGTGGTGGGCGGCGAACTCCACCAGTGGCGCGTTGTGCCTCTCAGAGAGCGGACCTGTACCTGCCGCTCTCGCAAGGAAACTCTGACACAATTTATCGTTAATATGTTTAGATCGATTAGTGACACTCTCTAGATTGATCATTCGTGTCATATGGCTGACTCGACCACATGATACGGGCGGGCGAGTACATGACAGCAGACCATTGATGAAAACTCGTGGCCCAGAGGCACAAGGATGTAAAAAATCTTCAATATATTTGCCGTAACGACATCCAACTGGCCAGATTAAAGTATGGAATCCCTTGTAAGGGGGTCACTGGTCACTGATCTTCCTGGCCAGCTCCGCCACTGTTTACGCCTCGCCATTAATAATGTAACAGCCCAATTACAGTGTCTGCTCTGATGGCTGTAATTAAATATATGAATAAATCAATAATCTTGGGTCATGCTTATGCCTGTCGTGTGGGTGTTTGTGTGTACTCACCTGTGTGTGCTGACATGGTGCGGTTGAGCTCCACCTCCCGGGTACCTTAACCAAAGTCTGACTATTGTGTTTGTTCTTCAATGCCTTGAATTCTGTCGTACTTTTGGTTTCATGCATAAAATCTGTCTTCATTACCAATGTATGGAGTCTTCCTCCACCACCACAACCAATGTATGGAGTCTTCCTCCACCACCATAACCATTGTATGGAGTCTTCCTCCACCACCACAACCAATATATGGAGTCTTCCTCCACCACCACAACCAATATATGGAGTCTTCCTCCACCACCACAACCAATGGGGGTAGAGTGTGTGTGTGTGTGTTCTTGCCTATTTACTCCCACCGTAAAGATCTTACCTATTTATGACCGAGGACAAAGCGTTACAATTGTCCAACTCTGTCTGTCCACAATCGTCTCTACCCGCGAATGTCACTTACACGAATCCCAGCACCACTACATATGTGCATGATCCGGATACGAAAGGTATTACAAAGAAACATTTAATGTCTGTGTTCGAAAAGTTGAAATGAGCAAGAGACGAAAGAGAGACGATATTTAATTTTGTTCTGTTGGCAGGTTCACCTGTATGGCATTTAATTCCGGTTTGCATTTAATTTTCAGGAATTAAGTAATATTTTCAGGTATAAATCATGGGTTGGAAAGGTACCCCCCCTCCATGTCACTAGGTCAGCCTCGCCGTGGCCAAGAGGTCAGCCTCGCCGTGGCCAAGAGGTCAGCCTCACCCAAGCTGTAGCCATGGCCGGCCTTCGGAATGAGGAGCTTATACAAGGGTTCCGTTACAGAGAGATATAAATCTTCTTGATATAGCGTCTCGGGCACACTAAAAGAATAAATGTATTGCCAGGTCCGGATAATATGTTTTACTGTGTGAACGGTAGTCGGACACGCACATCCAGCCGGATACCGAGAACCCGGTGTCCTGTTCTCCCCGTCGCGAACCGGATAAAGGAGTTACGGGAGAAGGGATTCTGAATCCTTGAAGTCTTTCTGGAGAGGTATTGGTGTGTTGGTGGGTGTGTTGGTGGGGTGTGTTGGTGGGGTGTGTTGGTGGGGTGTGTTGGTGGGGTGTGTTGGTGGGGTGTGTTGGTGGGGTGTGTGGTGGGGTGTGTTGGTGGGGTTTAACTCTTGTTGACGTTAAAACTGGTCCGTCAACGTGAAATACTCCGCCTATAGTTGAAGAATGGACCGTGTAGGTTTCCAAAGTCGGGTCGGGGCACTGGCGATAGAGGAGGGTCTCCGACAACCACAACAGACCCCCGATCAAGATGCAGTGGGCTCAGTATCACCAGACCAACGTCGTCAGTGTTGATTCCATGTTGAAACACCGTCACTCTTGAATATTGTCCCTCCACTGACAAGAGCTGGGATTAGTTAACATGAATGTATTGGTTGGAAATTAGAATCTTTCCGAACAAGAGCAGTGCCTGACCCCTTCGTGAGAACGCAACCCACAGCAGACGAATACCGACCCTCAGCAGACGACTAACGAGCCACAGCAGACGACTAACGACCCACAGCAGACGACCATAACATCAAAGCACCTACCTCCTGCCAGGTTAACAGAGGCAGCAGGAGTAAGGAAACTCGCAGAATGTCTCGCTCTCTCCAGGTCACGAGACAAATAAACCAAACACTCAGAAGCATCGATACAAGATACAGTTTCAAGTGTAGATATGATAGAGCCCAGTAAGCTCAGGATCCTGTACACCAGTTGATTGACAGTTGAAAGGCGGGATCAAAGAGCCAGAGCTCAATCCCCGCAAGCACAACTTGGGAAGTACAACTAGGTGAGTATATACACACACAAAACTATTAATGAAACTACAGCAACTATATAAGTCGACCTGAATCACAAGGAGAATTATAAATTATTAATTTTAAGGGGGAAAAAATACCTGAAGATTGGAAATAGACAGCAGATAGAGAGAGACAGACAGACAGAGAGACAGAGAGAGACAGAGAGAGAAAAAGATAGAGACAGAGAGAGACAGAGAGACGGCAAGGAGGAAGGGGGGGGGTTACGCTTGCCATTACCCTCCAGAAAGTAAATACTGAACATGTTTTCTCAAATCGATAAGTTTAACAGGGAGTGTCCGGAATGATTGTCAGGTGCCGGGCCGCTGGAGGTACCGACGGACGGCTCTTGCATTATGTTCGGCTTTTTAATGTCACTGTCTGTTGCACCAAGTCTCTGTCTGGCCTGATCTATATTTATCTTGAGCGCCAGCTCTGTCGGGCTCGCTAGGAGCTCTGATGGGGGCTTGCTAGGAGCTTTTAGGGCTCGCTAAGAATTCTGGGGACTCGCTAGGAGCTCTGAGGGCTCGCTAGGAGCTCTGATGGGGGCTTGCTAGCAGCTTTTAGGGCTCGCTAGGAATTCTGGGGGCTCGCTAGGAGCTCTGGGGGCTCGCTAGGAGCTCTGGGGGCTCGCTAGGAACTTTGGAGACTCGCAAGGAACTCGGGGGCTCGCTAGGAACTCTGGAGGATCGCTAGGAGGTTCGGGGGCTCGCTAGGAACTCTAGAGGATCGCTAGGAGGTTCGGGGGCTCGCTAGGAAATGTGGGGGGCTCGTTAGGAACTTTGGAAGATCGTTAGGAGCTTTATGGCTCGCTAAAAAAAATATAGGGGCTCACTAGGAACTCTGGAAGCTTGCTAGGAGCTCTGGGAGCTCGTTAGGAGCTCTGGGTGGCTCGTTAAGAGCTCTGAAGGCTCGTTAGAAGCTCTGAGGGGCGTGTTAGGAGTACTGAAGACAATCTTCCTATGATATTTTGCTAGAATAGTCTAAGATAAAGAACCCAGTCTTCCCTAGATTACCTAAGAATCCAGTCTAAGATGGAGGATAGCAAACAATAATATTATACCAGGAATATATCTGGAAATAACCAACCATAGATTAGACAACTACTTAGACTTAAAGTCTCTCTCAACCAGCAGACAACAGANATTTTTTGGTCATTTGTGTCAATATTTACAAGGTGGGTTCTTTGGTACAGCCTCTGCGTCTGGATGTTTAGATGTGGGTTTACCATGTTTGGTGAGAGTATGTGTGTACTCACTAGTTACTCACCTAGTTGTGTTTGCGGGGGTTGAGCTCTGGCTCTTTGGTCCCGCCTCTCAACCGTCAATCAACAGGTGTACAGATCCCTGAGCCTATGGGCTCTATCATATCTACACTTGAAACTGTGTATGGAGTCAGCCTCCACCACATCACTTCCTAATGCATTCCATTTGTCAACACTCTGACACTAAAAAAGTTCTTCTAATATCTCTATGGCTCATTTGGGCACTCATTTCCACCTGTGTCCCTTGTGCGTGTGCCCCTTGTGTTAAATAGCCCGTCTTTTATTTACCTATCAATTCCCTTCAGAATCTTGAATGTGGTGATCATGTCCCCCCTAACTCTTCTGTCTTCCAGCGAAGTAAGGTTTAAGACAGAAGAGAACTTTTTTAGTGTCAGAGTGGTTGACAAATGGAATGCATTAGGAAGTGATGTGGTGGATGGCGCTCCATACACAGTTCACAGAGTGTAGAGTAGATATGATAGAGCCCAATAGGCTCAGGAATCTGTACACCTGTTGATTGACGGTTGAGAGGCGGGTGTGTGGTGTGTGGTGTGTGTGGTGTGTCTTCATAGCATTCTTCCTTCATAGCATTTGTTCCTAGTCTTTCATGTTTATCATCCTTCTTCTTCTATTCCTTCTTCTTTCTACATTCTCTCTCTTCCTCTCCATCTCCTCCGGAGCCAGCAAGACAATAGTTACCTAAAAGGACTTGGATACCTCAGTTGATTGATAAAGGGCGCATGTGTTTTAAGTTCCTCTCTCTCTCTCTCTCTATCTCTCTCTCTCTCTCTCTCTCTCCTCTCTCTCTCTCTCTCTCTCTCCTCTCTCTCTCTCTCTCTCCTCTCTCTCTCCTCTTTTGATTCATTTTCTTGCCGTTGGGAGATGGCGTCAAAACTCTCGCTCTAATTGTGTTCATCGTTGTCTGTGTGGAGGGTAAGAGAGCGAGGAGAGGAGGGGAGGAAGGGGCGGAAGGAAGGGATGGGGGGAAGGGATGGAGGGAGGAAGAGATGGGAAGGAAGAAGCGGCAAGAAGCGGCAGGAAGGAACGGAGGTTGGGAGGTTCGTAACAGGTTATTTAGTGACACGCGTGATACCCAATAAACTTTTAAAAGTAACTTTAGAGAGTTAACTTTTAAACTTCATTCCAAAGTGAAAAAATACACGAGAAATTGATAATAGAGTCGTGCTTGAGTCATTCATCTAATCTTTCTCTCTTCTTCAATCTCACATACTCGCATAATCCCTGTTTTTAAACTGGGATTATGCGTATGCATAATCACAGAACCCTATCAAGATACCTCCTTGATGGGGTTCTGAGAGTTCGTCTACTCCCCAGGTAGAAGCCTGGCCCGAGGCCAGGCTTGACTTGTGAGAGCTTGGTCCAACAGGTTGTTGCTTGGAACGGACCGCAGGCCCACATATCCACCACAGCCCGGTTGGTCCGGCACTTCTTAAAGAAATGGGTGGACGAATTTATGACGAATAATGAGTTTCGCTGGAGCTCTCTTCGGGGGCAGAAGGAGAGTGGGTGCGAACTAGCAGAAGTATATAATTTATTCCATATGAGATAAGATGTTATACCCAGTTGACGCTGACCGGGGCGGGACCCGTGATGCGAGTGGCGGTGTTGTCTTGATGTTGAGATAGGCTTTACGTGCCTCAATGGGAGTTGGCTGTTGATAAATGAGGATTTTGTATGTATTGGTTCGGTCGTGTCAAAATTTTTTCGATTATGTTGTCGTAGCCGGTCACGACACCTCTAGCGATGGTCAGATTGTATGTAGAACATACGATAGAGGTTGTGGCAGTATTGAGAGCGTTGAGGGCGTCTCCTGCTAGCCAATATTCCAGACTCACCTTCACAAGGCCCCCCTCAACCGCTCTAATACTCAGATTCGATTACTCTTCCAAACCTGTCCAAGCCACTGCCGCCGCCGCCATCAACAACTCAATTTCCTTCAAGTGCATTGAGAAGTTTTAAACCACAATATAATAGGCTATAACGGCAGGATTTCTGCGCCCTCTGAAGCGCCAATGTTAGTTCCGGCGAGTGTCTGAAGCTCCCATTAATTCCGGGAAGCCGTTGACCTGGTGATGGCACTTCCTGGAGACTAAATCCTCGCCTCTGGCCGAAAAATTTTGGCTCGGCGGGCGCTGGTTGGCGCGCGTCGGGGATCAAACGAGAGATGAAAGGTGTTAGCCCTCCTCCAAAACCTCCCCCCCCCCCCCCAGCCCTCGCCACCTCTAGCGACGCCCAGCCATTTGAAAGTCCCGCGTCCGCCTTCTCGCTGCTCTGTTTGTGTTTCCGCGTCAGTGGTCTCGCGCCCTCACGCTCTCTGCAAAACTCAAATGTCCTCGTCCTTGTTGCCAGAAGAGCGGCCATTAGTCTCTCTCCGTCAACCCGGTTCGATGTGGCGCTTGTCTTTTGTCTTCTGTTGTTTTTTTTGTCGATTTTGTTGGAAGTTTTGATTGTTGTGAGGTGTTTGGGGGGTTCGTGGGGGTTTGTGGGGGGTTGTGGGGTTGTGGGGGGTTGTGGGGTGCTGTAAGGTGTGAAGTCATTAACCTGTTTTGTCTCACTCTTACATAAATGCTATATAATGAAGTTTCTCGTGAGTGTTTCCCCCTACAGTGTATTTCCTCTCTCATCTGGTCCCTTTTATCAGCATCTGCCACTCATCCCTGCCCCTTATTCCATCTCTCTTCCACTTATTTTGTGTCTCCTTTCCACCCTCCTGTATCCCCCCACCTCACCTCCTCTCCCCCTTACATTCCCTTCACTGCCCCTCCCCTCCCCTACATCCCCTCACCTTCTTCCCTCCCTTCCCTCACATCCCCCTCCCCAGTTCCCTTTGCCTCTCTTCCTCACCAGGTGTATGGGGATGGGGGAGGCCAGGAAGGGGGGTGGGGCAGGAGGATGGGGGGGGGTGCCAGGGTCACCAGGGCCAGCAGCATGGCCCTAGGGGGGGGGGAGGGTGACACTCAACATCAAAGCACTACCAATCAAACTCTGAGTGCCGCGCCCCTCAGGACCTTGCTCCTGCCATCGGCACTCTGGTACTGGGGGTGGTACTGTGGGTGGCACTATGGTACTGTGGGTGGCACTCTGGTACTGTGGGTGGCACTCTGGTACTGTGGGTGGCACTCTGGTACTGTGGGTGGCACTCTGGTACTGTGGGTGGCACTCTGGTACTGTGGGTGGCACTCTGGTACTGTGGGTGGCACTCTGGTACTGTGGGTGGCACTCTGGTACTGTGGGTGGCACTATGGTACTGTAGGTGGCACTCTGGTACTGTGGGTGGCACTCTGGTACTGTGGGTGGCACTATGGTACTGTGGGTGGCACTCTGGTACTGTGGGTGGCATTATGGTACTGTGGGTGGCACTATGGTACTGTGGGTGGCACTATGGTACTGTGGGTGGCACTATGGTACTGTGGGTGGCACTCTGGTACTGTGGGTGGCACTCTGGTACTGTGGGTGGCATTATGGTACTGTGGGTGGCACTATGGTACTGTGGGTGGCATTATGGTACTGTGGGTGGCACTATGGTACTGTGGGTGGCACTCTGGTACTTTATTTACTTAGATCACACTTCACTTTAGTAGATTATATCTCTTTACTCCCTACCAGCCGTGACGGACCTCCTGGTCTCAACCATGGTCACTTCTGACGTGCAAATTTCTTGTCGAGTCTGGCCATAAAGTTGGAGATGGAGGTGGCTTCCCCAACTGCTTCTTCTTTCCGTGTACAGAATAGCGCTTTTGGACCACCTGTACTGGGTACGAGTATTTCCTGATGTTTCTCGCCTCCTACGGTTATGTGAGACCTTAACCTCCGGCACAAATCTCGTTTGAAACTTTGTCACTTTTTCAATTTATTTTTTTTAGACTGACCGCCTTAGGGAAACTGCTAGTTCAGTACACAACAGCTCTACTAGTTCAATAACTCTGCTAGTTACCTCTTCTAAACCTCGTCTCTAACTGTGGTTCTCTGCAAACATCGAAATGTAGGTTTCAAACCAGGTAGTGAGGTTGTTAGAATAATTGAAAAATAGTATGGGTCCCAGCGCCGATCTTTGAGTACTTCACTTGTTACCTTACACCAGTGTGAGTGCTCGCCCCTCACTGTGACTCTCTGGCTTCTGTCTGTTAGGCATTCTCTCCCCCATGTCTGTGCCCATACACTTACTGCCCCCATGTTTTCAAGTTGATGAAGTAGTCTTTTATGTGGAACTGTGTCGAAACCTTTTTGGATGTCAAGAAACTTAAACTCACTTAAAAACCTTTAAAACTTCCCTTACCACATTCAACCCTCCATTAAAACACTTGATCTTCGCTTAAAACACTCGAGCCTCTGGTAAAACAAACCGACCCTCCCTTAAACACGGTGAACCTCCCTTAAAAACACGGTGAACCTCCCTTAAAATGCACCGACCTGGCCTCTGAGGCCCGCTTTCCTCTCTCCCTCAAACACATCGATTTCCATTCACCTGGTCCATTAAGATGTAATTATACCTGATCGCTCTCTTTTAATTACTGCGCATTAGCTAATTGTGTCATCTCATGTTGTTTGTTATAGTTTGTGTGTGTGTGTGTGTGTGTGTGTGTGTGTGTGTGTGTGTGTGTGTGTGTGTGTGTGTGTGCGTGCGTGTGTTGTGTGTGTGTGTGCGTGGTGTGCGTGTGCGTGTGGTGTGCGTGTGCGTGTGTGTGTGGTGTGTGGTGTGTGTGGGTGTGTGTGTGTGTGTGTGTGCGTGTGTGTGGTGTGTGTGTGTGTGCGTGTGGTGTGTGTGTGTGTGTGTTGTGTGTGTGTGTGTGTGTGTGGTGTGTGTGTGTATTCACCTAGTTGTGTTTGCGGGGGTTGAGCTCTGCCCTTTCGGCCCGCCTCTCAACTGTCAATCAACTGTTTCTACTACTATTTTTTTTCCACACGACACACCCAAGAAGCAGCCCGTGACAGCTGACTAACTCCCAGGTACCTATTTACTGCTAGGTAACAGGTGAAAGAATCTCTGCCCCTCGTTTCTCGCCGGCGCCCAGGATTGAACCCGGGGCCACAGGATCACGTGTCCAGCGTGCTGCCTGCTCGGCCACCGGCTCCCCGACACACACACACACACACACACACACACACACACACACACACACACACACACACACACACACACACACACACACACACACATACACACACACACACATGTGTGTGTACTCACCTAGATGTACATGCAGGGTCGAGCTAGCCTCTTAGCCTCGTCTTCTAGGCGCTTTTAAATTCATTCAATGATTCGGTTCAGACGATTTTATCCCATTTACATAAAAAAAGTTATGTATCGAAATAAAGTAGCAGGAAGGCATCTGATATTATTCTCAAGCTTTATCTTGTTCCGTTTAGATCACACTCTTCGGTACAAAGAAGAATGACAGAGTGAGTTCCAGGAATTAGTAATCTTCCCTAGGAAAGATTACGAAGCTTAATTGCATCTTTAATAACGACGAAGCGAAAGGGTGTGACGTGATTGATGTTTATATATACAAATAGAGGAACGAATACAACAAATCGGATGTAATATGATCCTAAATAAAACATAAAATAGGACTCGAAACATTGGATATAAATTGCATCAATTTAGAGTTAGAAAAGACCTGGGTAAATACTGGTTTGGAATCATGGTGGGTTGGTTCATGGAACTAGTAACGGGTGACATAAATAGTCGTGGTATTGCTGGATTGTTTCAGGCATAGGAATGTGCTGGGATGGATATAAATAGAAGCTGCCTCGTATTGGCCATATAGGCCTTCTGTAATTTAATTTATTATTATGATTATATTTCGGCCACACAAGATTAATCCTCGGATTGTGTCATCTCATCGACTTGAGAATGGTCCAGGACGGACCGAAACGTCGTCGTCTCTTCACCTTCTAGTGTGTGGTCTGGTCAACAATCCTCGGACACTTGAGTGGACGGAAACCTGCAATTTACTGTCAAAATTGCATTGTTTCACGTAATGTCACGCGTCATATAATTTAATGTTCTGATTTTCAGTGTGATGCGACACGCTTCCCGCTGCTCCTGTGAGCGTCGGGAGCCTCCTGGTGGACAGATAGAAAGTATAATTTGGTACTATTCATTTTATAGTCAAATAAAATTTAGCTTAAAACCAAACTTAAATATTTCTAGGCGTAATGTAGCATATATGTGTACTATATTAGACCTCAGGTACGTGAATTAGGTCTAGGATAGTTAGGTTAGGTTAGGTTAGGTTTCATTAGCAACATAATTAGAGAAACTTTTCCAGTTTGTCCAAATTCAGTAAAACAAAACTCTAGTTTCTACTGACCCATCATGTCCATATTTTCTACGATTGCCCACACAGTTACTATTAATACTTTCATATCATGATTGATTGATGAAGATTAAGCCACCCAAGAGGTGGCACGGGCATGAATAGCCCATAATTTCGTATGTTGTTGTTTGTTATAGATTCAGCTACTCGGAACAAGTTCCAAGTAGCACGGCTATGGTTAGCCCGTAACTTACCTGGCACAGGAGCGGGGCAAGAAGCACGGGCTATGGTTAGCCTATGTATTTCGTATTAGAAGGCCGTGTTCTTATATTTGGCCGGATGGGGCCCAAGTAAGGTGTATAATAATCAGCACAGCCATGAGCTTGCTTCCTCGCGAGCCACTCTCCTTGT
>WNGS01003388.1:19034326-19053203 GCA_020271785.1 Procambarus virginalis | reverse complement strand
GATCTCTTGGCCGCTCACACGGCCAAAATCATTTTTGGGTGGTCTAACGTCAGCTAAGTGCTAAGACGTTAACTTTGGGACGTTCGGTGTCATCACTGAAGGTTGATATACCTCCAGTAATAGACTGCAGCACCTCCAACACTAGAGGTCACATCAACAACAACAAAGTTGCGAATTTGGCCCCATTTCTTTCGAAACCATCTCTGCTTGTTATGCAAACACAAGAAATTATCGATGTGAATTGATTCCTGCGTGTTTTACATAGACTGGCTCGTGACATTAAGCATCCTTGAAACACCTTTGGGTTGAAGGTCCAGTTATGATCCCACCCTCGCGTGTTCCAGCTCCAAGTCATGGCCCCATCCTCGTGTGTTTGAGCTCCAATTATGGTCCCATCTCCATGCTTTACAGCTCCAAGTCATGACCCCACTCGTGGTCATCGTGTGTTGCAGCTTCAGTCATAGCCCCACCTTCATATATTGTGGAGGTGGGTTGGGACGTCACTAAGTGTTCTTGTCTGCAACTGTGTTGATGATGCCGGTGTTGGCGGGACTGATGGACTCGACGATGAGGGAGAGACAGTCTAGACTGGAGGTGGAGGCTCCTCCGTTTCCCCCTCCTCCACCGCCCCCTCCTGACCCATGCTGCTCAGGACCTGAGGAGAAATAAACAACATTAGTACACAATCAAATCACAGTAGCGTCATATATCCATGTGAAAATCTGGGGGAACAGACCGGTGGGGATCGAATCAGCGTCCTGGATCACCCGGGACGCCGTGCTCCACGGGTCGGGCGCGCGTCGGGGGCACCCAGGACACTGGTGCAGGGGTATATATACAAATGAATGAGAAGGGGGGGCGTTCTACACTTGTTGTGGGAACGTCTGGTGTGGACCTGTTCCCAGCTGACTCAACCAACTTCGGGTCAGCACATCAGGGCGTCAGCTGCCCTATGACGTACCAAAAAGCAATTAGAAGTATCATTAATATTTGCTAAGACTATCAGGATTTTTCATAAACAGGGAACAAGCTGACTAGGGTGGCGCCAGATGATATTTCGATTAACTCTTGCTGAACCTGAGGCACAGACTGGTCTTACCAGGACGTTCTCATAGTGAGTCATGGCTGTATTCTCCCGGCGTTACAAGGCTTAACCCACGCCTCTCCCTAACCAAGTATCTCATTGTTCATCCCAAGATGATAGTCTAAAAGATGAATTAAACTCTGCTTAATAGAATTAATCTTGCACAAGAGACAACTCATCACACGAGCATTAAATGTTAAATAAATCAGTTTTCAATTTAAAATCTTAACCCGATTCTTAACTACAACTTGATCCTAAATGTGAACTTGAAAGGAAGATATATAGATGCAGACGAGGAGTCACAATAACGTGGCTGAAAAATGTTGACCAGACCACACACTAGAAAGTGAAGAGCGACGACGTTTCGATCCGTCCTGGACGGACCGAAACATCCAATTGAACAATCGACTTAATAATAGTCCAGGACGGACCGAAACGTCGTCGTCTCTTCACATTCTAGTGTGTGGTCTGGTCAACAAGATATATAGATGTAGATATGTAAGAAGGGAGGGAGGGAGGAGGCGCGAGAAGGGGACGGGACTCTGATATGACTCACATTAGCGTGTGGTGGGAAGACTTGAGCTTACAGATGGAACAAAATGGCGGAGAGAGAAGCGGAAGCGGTGTGCCCCATGATGGACGCCCCGTTCACAGTGACGTGTAGGCCGCGGGAGATGTATTGGTATAAACATTTAGGTGAAGCACTCGGGAGCCGATCGACCATTTGGTCACCATTAGGTCCGGGAGACATCTCCCGTCACGCAGGGTGCAGTCGCACCTCCACAGATCTCCAGTATCATCTCTCGATACTGGTAATGGCTCATAAGGGCCACCACTTACGGGCTATTCATGCCCGTGCCACCTCTTGGGTGGCTTAATCTTTATCAATCAATCACTCGGGAGCCGGGAGACATCTCCTGTCCACGAGGCTAACCATAGCCAGTGCTTCTTGCCCCGCTCCTGTGCCAGGTAAGTTACGGGCTCACCATAGCCCATGCTACTTTCCCGCTCCTGTGCCAGGTAAGTTACGGGCTCACTATTGCCCGTGCTACTTGGAACTTGTTCCGAGTAGCTGAATCTATAACAACAACAACAAACTCGGGAGCACACACACAGCACCGCTCCTGTGCCAGGTAAGTCCACTACGGGCTCACCATAGCCCGTGCTACTTGGAACTTGTTCCGAGTAGCTGAATCTATAACAACAACAACAACACTCGGGAGACATCTCCCATCACGCATGGTGCAGTCGCACCTCCACAGATCTCCAGTATCATCTATTGATACTGGTAATGGCTCAAAAGGGCCACCACTTACGGGCTATTCATGCCCGTGCCACCTTTTGGATGGCTTAATCTTCATCATCATCATAGGTGAAGCACAGCGACGTAAGACTGGAGCTGGGGAGTGGGTGTGTGTGTATTCACCTAGTTGTACTTGCGAGGGTTGAGCTCTGGTTCTCTGGTCCCGCCTCTCAACTGTCAATCAACTGGTGTACAGGTTCCTGAGCCTACTGGGCTCTATCATATCTACATTTAAAACTGTGTATGGAGTCAGCCTCCACCACATCACTGCCTGGTGCATTCCACCTGTTAACTACTCTGACACTGAAAAAGTTCTTTCTAACGTCCCTGTGGCTCATTTGGGTACTCAGTCTCTACCTGTGTCCCTTGTTCGCATACCACCCGTGAATACTCACCTAGTTGTGCTTGCGGGGGTTGAGCTCTGGCTCTTTGGGCCCGCCTCTCAACTGTCAATCAATCAACTGATTTCTTTTCACACACACACACACCCAGGAAGCAGCCCATAGCAGCTGTCTAACTCCCAGGTACCTATTTACTGCTAGGTGAACAGGCGCAGCAGAGTGAAAGAAACTCTGCCCATTTGTTTCCGCCAACGTCGGGGATCGAACTCGGACTCTTTGGACTACGAATTCCGAGCGCTGTCCACTCAATCGTCAGGCCACAGTATGTACGTGTGTGTGTGTGCGTGTATATGGGAACCTGTGTCAACCATTTTTATAATCTGGCTGTCTATTTATGTATCCTTTTAACGTTCTATATTTGTACCACATGTCTGTTCCATTGTATATCTTCTCGCATAGCCACATATCTGTCTATTAACCGTACCCCGCGCTAATCCAACGAGACGCACCAGCTGCGCTCACGAACGCCCCCAACTTCCCACAACCTCTATTATTTCATAAATCACGCGTTTCAAGATCCACCTTTCATCCCTGTTCGACTAACGCAGGTGAGGCGGTCGATAGTGAGCCTCGGATTCACACTCTCGTGCCCTGATCACAGGCAGGGCGGGGTGGGGCGGGACGGGGCAGGCGGGGCGGGGCGGGCGGGGCAGGGTAGGGTAAAACCAGGCAGGGTGGGGCAGGGCGGGGCGGGGCAATGGACACCATAATGAAAGTATTAAGACGTATGGCGCGAGGCCTGCTGCTCTGATCCTTCATTTCTCAACTGGGGATCACGCCTTGAGACGGGTTGAGCCACGGGAAAGGTTTAGGTGTGTCGGTGGGCGGTGGTGTGAGTAGTGGGGGTGGTGGGCAGCGAGGGAAGGCAAGCACTCGCAGAAGGTATGCACTTTGTAAAAGCGCGCACTCGCAAACGTCATTCCTCACAGAAGGTATGCATTTACATCAAGATGCATACTCACATATGACATTTGCAAAAAGCAAGCACTCATAGAAGGCATTCCCTCAGAAGGCATTCCCTCAGAAGGCATTCCCTTACAGAGGGCACGGACGTCAAGCTCGGACGGACTCGAGAAGCACTGACTTCTGCCCTCGCGGAAGGCAGAAGTCATCTTTTGCTGAAGACTAGTGCGTTTTGGTTTTGTTAATGCCATTTTTCCTTCTTTGAGAAATCCCTCAAAACATTATAGGGTTTGTTTGGTTGCATCACAATTACGGGTGTTTTGAGTTTGTTGTTCTGAAACACAGATATTTCAACGCATGGCGGTGTTTTACATGCGTTACTGGTGAGACTGTGTTAATAGTGGAACACCGCATAGGTGTTTTAGGAGAGAATTTGTTGGGTTGGAACACTGTACAGGTGTTTTAGAAAAGAATTTATGGGGTTGGAATATTGTACAGATATTTTAGGAAAGAATTTGTTGGATTGGAACACTGTACAGGTGTTTTAGGGGTGATTTGGTTCGATTGGAATATGGTACAGGTATTAGAGGATAAAGTTAGTTGAGTTCGTACACTCTGCAGTTGATAGTCAAGACTTGAGGTCTTGCCTCGACAAGAGAGTGCGAGTGGGCGTTAATAAACGCCATGTACCGAGAGCTGGGGACTGCTCCTGACTGATCTAGGTCAGGTTTGCTTCCTTTAAGAAGTAAGAAAATTAAAACAAGTATTTCTGCCATGTTTACACTACCCCAGATTGGACACACAAAACAAGGAAAAGTATTTAAGTAACCCCTTGAGATATTGGTGAGACGATCAACATTTATTTTTCTTGGAAGAGGGTGCATTGCTAGGGTGACGCTAGACACAACGGTACTTAGGTCATATACTAAACTAAGCGTTGCTGGGGGATTACACTAAACACAGCGTTGTTAGGGAAGTTCGGTGAGGGAGAGCACTGATTATAAAGAATTATTCAGGTTCGAGTGTTGGTTTCCGTTCTTTTTCTGGTCGTTTTCGTTATCTTAAAAAATGCACAGCACAACTGTGGACTGTTATCTTCGTGCAACAGAACATAGTTGTGCACAAGTGCTTCTCAGTCGTTATAAATACTAATACTAATTAATTGGAGAATGGTTTGGTGAAGGGCATTAACAGCTGACCCGGTGGCCAATCTCACGACGCGTATCTACTGTTTGTATAACAATGTATACATCGTGTGTGTGTGTGTGTCATAACTTGTATACATTGTGTCACACAATATGTATTCCCCGTTTGTATAGCCATACGTATACATTCTATTGTAATTGTGTGCAAGAGTTGTGAAGCAGGAGGGGGCAGTAGAGGCTCTGAAGGTGGGCGGGGGCAGTGAGAGAAGGAAGGTGGGCTGGGATGTGGGTGGAGCGCGCGCGCTGGCGGGCGGGCGGGCAGGTGGGTGAGGCTCCTGTCTCACATACTCACAATTTACTCCCTCATATAAACTTTTATGGCGTATGAAATCCTAATGGGAAGGCTTATGACTTTCTGGTAGACGATGTCAGTGATCCCAGGTTATATATACGGACGCCGCCGCCTCCGCCACCCCAGTGTAAACAAAAAACAAAATAAGGATGTTTTGAAGCTCCACTAATGGGTGTTTCTTGCCACGATAATAATACACAAACAATTAATCTAATTTACATTCGACCTCTTAGACTTGCAAGGCTGAAAATAAAACACAAGTCTTGGTAGGAATGTGAGAAGCCAATAAAAGCTTAGAGTTTTTTCGGTGTTTAGTGAGGTCAAAGGTATTCGAGGCGGGCGACCGACTGAGGGCCTCGCCGGGAGGAGAAAAATATCTCTGTTTTGCAGAAGTTGTCCAACATCTCACTCTCTCTCAGGACGAGGGCCAAGCGCCTCCTCCTGCCCGCGCGGGAGGCTCCAGAACCGCGGTTTCTCTTGGCACTGTGGCACTCGGAGAGGAATACAAATATGTAAACACAGCTATATTTGACCCCCCACCCCCTCCTCCTCCCTCTCTCCTCCTAGATTCTCAACACCCTCTCGCCTCCCCCCCCTCCCCGCCTCCTATTAATCGCATCAGTATATATATCACAGCCTTAATTCCCCCCTTAAGCACTCATCTCTTGACCACCGGCTCCCCATTAACCCCATCCCCTTGACTCTCCCCTTAGCTGCATCGCGCTCACCTTTTTCTTTTATTGCTGCGCCATCGTGTGATCTCATGATGGCGAGGAAAGGGAAAGAGGGAAAGGAGGCTGAGAAGTGGAAAGTGAAGAGGTAGAGGGGAAAGTGGGAGGGAGAGGGGTGAGGTGTGAGGGGAGTGATGAGGGGTTGAAGGGCGGCGCTGACGACGGTGCTAAAGACAAGAGAGAGATGAGAAAGGGGAGTTAAAAGCAAGAGGAAAGGAAATAGAAGATTAGAATGAATGAAAGGCTGGAGGGGAGAGGAAAATAGAGATATAGAATCAATTTTGACGCGATTTTAAGCAACTCATGATTATAAGTCGAAACTCAATTTTACTTGTTGCTGAGGCAGTTCTTTCGATGATATTAATAGTTGCCACACTGTTTTTGACTTATTCTCGGCCTTCAGTAATTTTATAGAGGGGTTATATTGCTGTTCTAAAGAACACTTCCATTCTTAAGGTAAGATATTGAATTCTTCACAAGCTGGGATTGGCAACTCAAACCTCCAGCTGTTCTCTATAGTGTTAACCTCCCTTCCATCTCACTCTTGTCTTACTACACAGTAGCCCTGAAGAACACTGCATTTGTTATGACTCCGGGCAACTTTTGTTTCTGTGAGTGCAATAACATCTAGGTTCGCTTCATGTGCCCATTCCCTGTTTACTCTCGTTATACGTAATCCCCACTATTTCTGTGCACGTATCATGAAAGTTTAATTTTCTTCAGTGTATTCACACATTCAAGTTCATATATCCTTCACCTTATAGACGCGATTTTATATATCCGGCTCCCTATATATCCTTATAGGGAGCCGGTCGGCTGAGCGGACAGCACGCTGGACTTGTGATCCTGTGGTCCTGGGTTCGATCCCAGGCGCCGGGGAGAAACTATGGGCAGAGTTTCTTTCACCCTATGCCCCTGTTACCTACCAGTAAAATAGGTACCTGGGTGTTAGTCAGCTGTCACGGGCTGCTTCTTGGGGGTGGAGGCCTGGTCGAGGAGCGGGCCGCGGGGACACTAAAAAGCCCCGAAATCATCTGAAGATAACCTCAAGATTCCCTTCACCTCCAAGTGGGTGGACGAGGGAACGAGGACCGGGCCGCGGGGACACTAAAAAGCCCCGAAATCATCTCAAGATAACCTCAAGATTCCCTTCACCTCCAAGTGGGTGGACGAGGGAAGCGTATGTGACGTTTCAGAAAGGATGTGGAGAGGGGCTTGATTGGGAAGGTACTGAGAGACATGGCAATATTGTTGGATAGTGGGACGATCCTGGTAGGTCCAAGATGGATTTTAAGGTCTTGGATCAGAAACGGAGGGTGTGGACCTGAGCGGATTTGCCTGAAGATTTTCGGGGCGAGGTTAAGGAGTACAGGAAGGTGGAAAATGTGCTGAATTCAGTCATGGGAGTGGATGGTAGGGAAGGGAGTGTGTGGGAGAGGTGACGAGTGAAATGATTTATGCTGCTGTTGTGGTTGGCCCTGGGCACCTTGAGATGAGCGACATGGGCTCCCCACTACCATTTCCCTCCTTGTGCCTGCAGGTCTCTGCAGCTGCCACTCTTTCTTCCTATGTCATATCTGAAGAAATACTTCTCACTAGCTTGGTACATGTTGACATTCTTCTTTCCTAGGACTGTTTATTTGGCTCCCTAGTCCGTAAACACTACTACATAAGCAGGTTTATTTCTTCTTGTTCTGACATAGCTTGAGAACAATCTAAAGTGTGGTGTGTGTGTGTGTGTGTGTGTGTGTGTGTGTGTGTGTGTGTGTGTGTGTGTGTGTGTGTGTGTGTGTGTGTGTGTGTGTGTCGTCTCCGCCTATACTCATCTAGATATGCTCACAGGGGGTAGAACATTAGCACCCTAGTATGTTCTCCCCAGCCATACTTCCAGTTGAAGTTGCTTCTTGAGCATGAATCAATAACCACGTCGTGAAGCAACTCTTGCACCAACGAATTGTTTAATGATATCCTGCCGACCCATCACGTTCACGTTGATAGAAATAATTATATGTATATAATATATATATATATATATATATATATATATATATATATATATATATATATATATATATATATATATATATATTCCAAAAGGATGGAGAAGCTTAGGTCATTTCTATCCTCCTTGTCTGTCTCCAGCTTCCTCCCGGGTCTACCGTTTCTCACTCTGAACACTACCTTTTTGTCGACTCTCAATTCCCTTCATTATCTTATATGTTGTCTTGCCCGACTTCACTCCCTTGCTTGATACCGTGACTGGCTTATCTGCCTCATACCCTAACCCTCCTCTCTCTCTCACACCCTTGCCCTGCTACCTCGCACACTTGCCCACCTCCCTCACACTCTTGCTCTCCTCCCTCAAATACTTATCTACCTCCCTCACACCCCCAGCATGGATCAAATAACTAGCAAATGAGAGAGCCCCGCCCAGAGGATTACTTCCCACCCCTCCCTTACCCACCACCTCTCCCTTACCCACCCACCTTCCACCCCTAACCAACGCCCGTTGTACCTCCCCGACTCCATACCCCTCCCCCCTTCACTACACCCTTACCCTAAACCCTACCCTAACGTCAATCCACCTCTTACCACACCCCTCATAACCCCCATCTCCAGCATATTTCACCCATGGTATCCTTGTCTGGTGGTGGTTGGGGGCCCAAGGTGGCAAAGGGGGGACCAGCAGAGTGTGGGGGAGACCAGGAATGGGGGGAAGAACCAGGGAGGCTACGGTAGAAATAGAGAAATAGAGAGAACTAGGAACCAAAGGGAGGAACTAGAGAAAGCAAGGGGAACCAGGAACCAAAGGGAGGAGCTAGAGAGGCAGGGAGGAACCAGAGACCAAAGGAGGAACCATGGAGGTAGTTATTCCAGAAGGTAGAGAGAATCTTGTTTTTTAAATAGAGCCTGGGGATAGGTAAGGTAATTAACAAAGGGAAAGGAATGAGGCCCAACCACTTAGACAGTCGGGAATTGAACGCCGACCTGTAAGAAGCGAGACCCTTCGCTCTACTGTCCAGAGCCAGGGATGACAACAAAGAACTATAGAGGTGACGTAGAATGACTGACATGGGTGAGGTCGGAAGGAACAACGAGAAGTACTAAGGACCAACAGTAGCAACCAAGGAGATCGTTTACATGTACCAGAAACAGGATAGGTCCAAAGGCTGAACCCTGTGGGACTCCACTACTGACGCCTAGACGCTCCGAGACCTCACCACTCAGTGATTCGCTGTTTTCTGTTGCTTAGGTACTCCCTTATCCACTGGAGTATCTTCCTTGTCACTCTTGCCTACATTAACTTATGCACTAGTCTCTTGTGTATGTACTCACCGAGTTGTGAGTACACCGAGTTTGTGCTTGCAGGGGTTGAGCTCTAGCTCTTTGGTACCGCTTCTCAACTGTCAATCAACTGATGTACTGATTCCTGGGCCTACTGAATTTTATCATATCTACATTTGAAACTGTGCATAGAGTCAGCCTCCACCACATCACTTCCTAATGCATTCCATCCGTTAATTACTCTGACACTGAAAAAGTTCTTTCTAACGTGTGTGTGTGTGTGTGTGTGTGTGTGTGTGTGTGTGTGTGTGTGTGTGTGTGTGTGTGTGTGTGTGTGTGTGTGTGTGTACTCACATATTTGTGCCTGCAGGATCGAGCCCTAATTCTTGGATCCCGCTGTGTGTGTGCTTACTATTTGCATTTGTACCTGGATTGTACCTCGATGAAGCTCTGGGAATTCTTCTACTTCCCAAGCCCTGCCCTGGACCAGGCTTGACGTTTGAGAGCTTTGTTCAACAGGCCACGTGGAGCGCCCTGTTGAACGAACCAAACTGGTCTTCCGGCCGCTGCCAAAACATCCACTACAGCCCGGTTGGTCCGGCACTTCTTGCAGAAAATTGTCCAGTTTTTCTTGAAGACTTCCACTTTTGTTCCGGCAATATTTCTCATATTTGCTAAGAAAATATTGAAGAACCGTGGAGCTCTGATGTCCATACAGTGTTCTATGATTGAGCCTATGGCGCCTCTACTCTTCACTGGATATATTCTATTTGCTACTTGTGCCTGCAGGATCGATCTGTTAGCTCTTGGGCCCCACCTTTCTAAGCGTTGGCTGTCTAATGTACTGACTCCCGACCGCTTTTCTCCTATCATATCTATTACATGTGTGTGTGCGTGCATGCGCGCGCGCCCCTTTCTCTCCTTTTTGCGCTGTGATTTATCACTTGCTTCCTGTGCCCTTTCTCATCAGTCATTGCTAATCTTCCTTCTTTAGTGCTGTCACGAGCCATGTTATGCTTAATATCTCTTTATGGGGTCATGCTACCTTCCCTTCATGGGGTCATGTCACCTTCCCTTCATGGGGTCATGTCACCTTCCCTTCATGCGGTCATGTCACCTTCCCTTCATGGGGTCATGTCACCTTCCCTTCATGGGGTCATGCCACCTTCCCTTCATGGGGTCATGTCACCTTCCCTTCATGGGGTCATGCTACCTTCCCTTCATGGGGTCATGTCACCTTTCCTTCATGGGGTCATGCTACCTTCCCTTCATGGGGTCATGTCACCTTTCCTTCATGGGGTCATGTCACCCCTTCATGGGGTCATGTCACCTTCCCTTCATGGGGTCATGCTACCTTCCCTTCATGGGGTCATGTCACCTTTCCTTCATGGGGTCATGCCACCTTCCCTTCATGGGGTCATGTCACCTTCCCTTCATGGGGTCATGCTACCTTCCCTTCATGGGGTCATGTCACCATTCCTTCATGGGGTCATGCTACCTTCCCTTCATGGGGTCATGTCACCTTTCCTTCATGGGGTCATGTCACCCCTTCATGGGGTCATGTCACCTTCCTTCATGGGGTCATGCTACCTTCCCTTCATGGGGTCATGTCACCTTTCCTTCATGGGGTCATGCCACCTTCCCTTCATGGGGTCATGTCACCTTCCCTTCATGGGGTCATGCTACCTTCCCTTCATGGGGTCATGTCACCTTTCCTTCATGGGGTCATGCTACCTTCCCTTCATGGGGTCATGTCACCTTTCCTTCATGGGGTCATGTCACCCCTTCATGGGGTCATGTCACCTTCCCTTCATGGGGTCATGCTACCTTCCCTTCATGGGGTCATGTCACCTTTCCTTCATGGGGTCATGCCACCTTCCCTTCATGGGGTCATGTCACCTTCCCTTCATGGGGTCATGCTACCTTCCCTTCATGGGGTCATGTCACCTTTCCTTCATGGGGTCATGCTACCTTCCCTTCATGGGGTCATGTCACCTTTCCTTCATGGGGTCATGTCACCCCTTCATGGGGTCATGTCACCTTCCCTTCATGGGGTCATGCTACCTTCCCTTCATGGGGTCATGTCACCTTTCCTTCATGGGGTCATGTCACCTTCCCTTCATGGGGTCATGTCACCTTCCCTTCATGGGGTCATGTCACCTTCCCTTCATGGGGTCATGTCACCTTCCCTTCATGGGGTCATGTCACCTTCCCTTCATGGGGTCATGCTACCTTCCCTTCATGGGGTCATGTCACCTTCCCTTCATGGGGTCATGTCACCTTCCCTCATGGGGTCATGTCACCTCCAACAATTCTTGGTCTCCCGTTCGTCTTAGCTCCTATTCCCTCTGTCACCTTTCTTCTCATCTCTTGTTATATTATCTCTCACCCTCACCCCATTCTCTCTCCCTCCCTATTCCTCCCTGACCCCTCCCCCCCCCCTTTGCCAGCCACCACTTCCGCCCCTCTCACTTTTCCTCATATTAATCACATCTATTTCCCCTCTCACTACAGATCCAAGTCTACTTCTCTTTCTCCCCTTGCACTCCAGCCTCCCTCCCTCCCTCCCTCCCTCCATACAAACACAGATCTCGTCCCTCCCAGCAAATCCCCACCGTCTCTCTTCCCTTCCCTTCTCTTCCCTTCTCTTCCTTCCCTTCTACCGTCTTACAACCCTCGCCCATCCCTCTTACGATCTTGCAGACAGCAACAACCTAATATCTCTATCATCATTCATCATCACATTAGAGTTCCGACAACAAACTTTGTGCTCTCCCACTCTCTCTCCCTCCCAGGTTCCCTCCCTCCCTCGTTGCCTCCCCTCCCTCTCTCCTACCCCTTCCACCTTCATTCTACCCTTCAATACACCACACACACACACCTTACCACCCCCTAGCTAGCTAGCTAGGTTGCTAGTTGCACTAGCAACCACCCCCCCCCCCTACCAGTGACGTCCGCAGGAGGGGGTGTGCTAGAAACACCCCCTCCCCCCACACCTCACCATCAGGCGGGGGCTAATGGTTACATCGTTTAATAGTCATTTACTTAACGTTGAGAGATTTTGGAAGTAGTTGTGAGAGGCAGGCAGCAGCAGGCAGCAGTAGGCAGCCCATCAATTAAAGTATTGGATTAGTGTTTATGTGTTTGTTTGTCTATATTTAAACAACATTGCACCATTTCAATGTTTATTTTCTCTACGCGAGAGATGCTGTACGTGAGAGATGCTCTACGCGAGAGATACTCTACGCGAGAGATGCTCTACGTGAGAGATGCTCTACGTGAGAGATACTCTACGTGAGAGATGTTCTACGCGAGAGATGCTCTACGTGAGAGATACTCTACGTGAGAGATACTCTACGCGAGAGATGCTCTACGTGAGAGATACTCTACGCGAGAGATGCTCTACGCGAGAGATGCTCTACGCGAGAGATGCTCTACGCGAGAGATGTTCTACGCGCGAGATTTTCTAACTGTGGAGGCAAGTGGCGGAGATGAAGCTACATTACTTATTTGCGTAAATCATAAGATTTTTGGCAGAGTTCCCTGCACGCTGTCTGCCGCGGTTATTCACTTTAAAATGCTTTATATGACAATTATTTTGGTTCAATCTATCATGCTCACACGTCCTCGGAACTCTATAACTTACTTCATATATAAACTCGATACGCAAACCGGTTTTTAATTCTTAGGATTATAAATGATTTCAGCCCGCTCATTTACCGGCCCCTTCTGGCGTCCCCGTGCATGATGAAGAGGATAGAATGAGTTTGTTATCTGTGATAGCGATAATGGAGTATTAACTACGGTCGCCTCCTCTGCAAGATGTCTGAGGACATGTTGCACAACGAATGTTCACACTATCGTCCAAGCTTGCAAGATCTGGGGCCAGATTCACGAAAGCACTTACGCAAACACTTACGAACCTGTACATCTTTTATCAATCTTTGACGGCTTTGTTTCCAATTATTAAACAGTTAATGAACTCCAAGCACCAGGAGGCTATTTATAACAATAACAACAGTTGAATGGGAAGTTTTCATGCTTGTAAACTGTATAATAAATGTAACAAAACCAGTCAAAGATTGAGGAAAGATGTACACGTTCGTAAGTGCTTGCGTAAGTGCTTTCGTGAATCTGGCCCCTGGGGGTGGTGGGAGAGGCCAGGGGCGTGTGGACCTCCGCCCCGGAAGGCGGTGGTCCCACACACGAGGGTACAATCACGACACAATGAATTCTAAGATATGTGTTGGTCGGGGGGATTGTGTTGCGTTGCTCGCGTCTGCTTGTGTTGACTGGGGGTTGGATAACACTTGGAAGTAACACGAAATGTTTGCCAGAGCGGTTGTATTCACCTAGTTGTATTCAACTAGTTGTGTTTGCGGGGGTTGAGCTTGCTCTTTCGGCCCGCCTCTCAATTGTCAATCAACTGTTTACTAACTACATTTTTTCCCCACACCATACACACAACCACACACACCACACACACCACACACACACACCACACACACACACACACACACCACACACCCCAGGAAGCAGCCCGTGACAGCTGACTAACTCCAGGTACCTATTCAACCCGTTCTCGCACTTTCGTATAGTCAAAATTGACTTATTAAATACGTGCATATGTGACATACTAATTTATTGTCACTATTTTAGTTTACCTCGAAAAGCTTCATAGAAAACACCAACCTTAACTAACCTTCTAGTATGTTAAGATAAGCATCTTATGCTTCGTAATTACAATTATTACTTAACCTATTATAGGTATAGGTTAAGTAATAATTGTAATTACGAAGCAATAGATGCTTATCTTAACATACTAAGAAGGTTAGGTAAGGTCGGGTGTTTTATTCTTGAGGTTATCTTGAGAAGAGTTCGGGGCTTAGTGTCCCCAGCGGCCCGGTCCTCGACCAGGCCTCCACCCCCAGGAAGCAGCTCGTAGCAGCTGTCTAACTCACAGGTAGCTATATACTCCTAGGTAACAGGGGCATCAGGGTAAAAGAAACATTTTGTCCATTTGTCTCCGCCTCCACCGGGGATCGAACCCGGAACCTCAGGACTACAAATCCGAAGCGCTGTCCACTCAGCTGCCAGGCGCCCATTGATCCGATATATTGAACAAGTACTTATATATTTAGACTGACGATATCTGCATAGTTTCTACACATTAGAGTCAGAACCAGAGATTTTCCTAATACAAATCGTTGCCATTATGGCTGTAACTAAATAGGTGTACATTAATGTACTACAAATATACATATTTAGACATAAATAGTATAATATAAATCTTACAATTTGAGTGGTGATTAATTTTTTTTTTAATTTTGCCCGAGGTTGATCTCAGAAAACCTCAGAAAACGGTCCGAGTATTCGTGGACAGACGATAATAAAATATTGCGACCATGGTGTAGTGTCGGACCTACGTTTCTGAACTCCCCAAGTTTAGGGAGACATATAGGGAGTTCTGAACCCCTGTGTTGCTATCACACGCACTACCGACTGCAAGTTCGATCCCATTGCATACTCGGCCTTAATAGTCTCTCACTGATACATTATGATGTAGTACAGATGACGCCATTGTAACAGTAGCATAAATGGTCGAAGAAGTAACTTGGGGAGTACTATTGTAGTACGAAAAATGAAGGAGAATGATAAGCTTAAAGCCTTGAGCCAGCATTGCTAAGCACTAGAAAGGATATGAAGATAAGATGGGATAGGAGCTGAGACATGAAGACAAGATTGGAGCTGGGACATGAGTTCAGATGGAAGGAACGGTGCCCAGCCCTTTGGACCGTCGGGTATCGAACGCCAACCTGCATAAAGCGAAGTCGTCAGAGTACCAACCACTCCAGGTGACGAATGTACACATTGAGTAACCAATATCACGGAAAGCCATCTTGGCATTTGCTTATTTTCTTTTTAAGGTTACTCTGTGATATGAACGATGCTAAATGAATCCCACTAGAAGCATGGTGCTCTTGCCGGTGGTGGTGGTGGTGAAGGTGGTGGTGATTATGGTGGAGGTGGTGATAGTGATGGTGGTGGTGATGGTGGTGGTGATGGTGGTGATAGTGATGGTGGTGGTGATGGTGGTGGTGATGGTGGTGGTGAGGTGGTGGTGATGGTGGTGGTGATGGTAGCGGGGCGTCTGGTGCCACAAGCCTCAGGGGTGCCAACACACACACACGTCGTCGGCTGACACATTTCCATTATTACCTTACTGACATTCCACCCTCACCCCTCCCATACCTCCCCACTCACTCCTCACCCTCCCTTACCTCCCCACTCACCTCACCCCTCCCTAACCCTCCACCTCTCTATGATTCATAAGAACTGTTCAACACCAGAACCACTAATTTCCATACATTACATAAAACAGACAAATGAACGAAGAACTGAGAAATGAACAATGGTTCCGGACATTCGAGGAAAACAACAAAAGGGTCTCAGAGGTCATCCCATCTCGCTGACTCAACAGAGATGGGGTCACGCTAGTTAGAGGTCACGCTAGTTAGAGGTCACGCTAGTTAGAGGTCACCGCTAGTTAGAGGTCACGCTAGTTAGAGGTCACGCTAGTTAGGGGTCACGCTAGTTAGAGGTCACGCTAGTTAGGGGTCACGCTAGTTAGAGGTCACGCTAGTTAGAGGTCACGCTAGTTAGAGGTCACGCTAGTTAGAGGGTCACGCTAGTTAGGGGTCACGCTAGTTAGAGGTCACGCTAGTTAGGGGTCACGCTAGTTAGGTGTCACGCCAATTAGGTGTCACGCCCAATTAGGTGTCACGCCAATTAGGTGTCACGCCAATTAGGTGTCACGCCAATTAGGGGTGACGCTAGTCAGAGAGGCCACATCAATTAGGAGTCTCACCAGTTAAGGGTCACATCAGTTAGGCCGAGTCATGTCAGTTAGGGGGTTAAACCAGCTAGGGGCTCACACCCAGTTACCGGTCAAGAACAGGAAAAGCCCCAGCATCAAATGGGGCTCAAACTGGCGCGCGCGTTGACCCAATGGGGTGATTAAGACGGGTTGACGAGCGGAGGTGGCATGAGGGTGCTAATTACCCCCATATGTCGGAGGGAGGTGGAGTGAGAGGGGGGGAAGGGGGAAGGGGGGAGTGAGTGGGGGGAGATGTGGTGGGAGGGAAAGGAAGCAACTGGATACACGATAGTTGACACAAATAAGATAACTGTGAGAAACGTGTCGATCGGTTGTTAGGCAACGATAGATCGATTTGCTTAAAACTCAGTCGTGGTTGTTTAAAGGAGGCAGTTATGAGGGATAGTTATAAGCTTTAATTCTGCTGCCGAGTGGCTGAAAATTGAACGTTTAATCAGGTGGTCAGTGGTAGTTTGTAGAGGCACTGCCGCAGCACGAGTAGTTTTTTTTTATTATATTATTTCTACCACAACGTGGCCACACATTTACAATGCTAACCAGCATATATACATTTTCTTCTGTCCTCCATTGACAGGGTTAGAGATGTGTTAAACATATATTTCAAGGGTTTATTGAACAATCAACCACTAAAGGTGAGTCGGTGCTTTAAATATGCTAAGCTAACCTATATACATAATACATAGATACACAGATTTACGTATGCCTTACATAAAAGTGTTCGATGTGTCCTTTTACATAGTGTCATTAATGTACATTTACAAAGGTGAAAGATAAGTATTCTGATCAGCTCCATATATACTTTATACCCATACATATACATACACACACACATATACATATATACACACATGCATTCACAGACATTTGTGAAGATAGGTGTGTGGTTGACAGCAAGATGGTTCCAAACGACAACAGACTGTCTTAATTGGCTATAAATAGTACGATCCTCAGTCCTAGCGAACGAGGGACTCTAAAGTGGACTATAATCCTGGCTAATATCATGCTAGCAAGATGAACGAGACCATTAACTACCGTATTAGCTTTGTCAAATATCTGCACTTGCAGTTAGGTAGTTATAGCTAGCAGCTGAAGCTGTTAGCGACCCTTAAGAGCGGCAGTAGGGTCATTATACATACTTCCCTTCCGCTAGTACCGTATGGACCAAGTGGTCTCTGGACGAGGTGGCCCAAAAGAGCCTACAGTAGCCCCCAAGAGGCCACAGTAGCCCACAAGAATCTACACTAGCCCACAAAAGGCTACAGTAGCCCACAAGAGCCTACACTAGCCCACAAGAAGCTACACTAGCCCACAAGAAGCTACACTAGCCCACAAGAAGCACACTAGCCCCACAAGAGGCTACACTAGCCCCACAAGAGGCTACAGTAGCTCACAGTAGCCAAGCGTGCAGTAGCGGCAGCCATACAGGCGACCAGGGCGGCACTCTCACGTTGACAGGGAGAAAACTATACCGTTTGTTGACGGGACGTGTCCCCCCCCTGCCCCCCCCCGTCACTCCCTTTGTCGCGGGGTTTAGACAGACAACACGCCTTGACAATATGCTCTCCGAACTCCCACCCTGGGACCCCACAACCCTGGGACCCCACACCTGGGGGACCCCACACCCTAGGGACCCCACACCCTGAGGGACCCACGCTCACGAATGACTCATTTAAACTAATTGCTGTTATCTAAAGGCACAAATACGTCTCTGTATGTCTGTATTATCATACTACTCATTGTTATACATTTCACGTGCTGTAATTATGCTGTAATGTGCAGCACTTGAAATAAAATGACGATGAATAATAATAATATAATATAATAAATTATCAATATTAGTCAAAATCAAACCTCACTGTGATTTGTGTCAATATATATGCAACAGATAATAAAAAGTAACAAGAAGCAGTCTTAAGTTGACAACAGGCATCCTTGCAAGGTGTCAACAAAACTCATCGAGCAATGTTGCAGGAGACCCGCGGGCCGTGGCTGTGCACAGTTTAAGATAGCAAGAGGAAGCATGCAAGAATTATCCCTTCATCAGATGTTGCAATGATCTTGGAACACATTCTTGTGGCAGTTTTGCCGCGAGGGTCTTTTAGCAAGTACCAGCATGAGGGGTCCATGAGGACGGTCGAAACGTCGTCACTGTGAGGTCCTGGACGGCCGAAACGTCGTTACATGAGAGTCCAGGACGACCGAAACATCGTCACTTCCATATCCTGTGTGGGTATGGGCTGGGTTCTTTGTTTCAACACCGTCGACGTTATGACATTATCTACGTTAATAATTATTCCTCCTGAAACGGCCCAACCACTTAAGCTGGGCGTAGAGGCGGCGGCCTCGCTTCACGCAGGTCGGCGTTCAATCCCCGACGTCCATATGGTTTGCCCACCATTCAATTTCCTTCGTCAATTTTCAATGCTTATCCTCATAGGATAAGCATTCAATCCCTAACCTAACCTATAGTAGAATAGAATCGAATTGCTACTAAACCTACGTGAGAAAGCTAGTGGTCCTCGATGCCCCTCCCAGAGTTCGGACCGCTCCCCCGAGGACCATTTACTCCCACCATGGTCCTAATTCTAGCACCTTGCACTTGTACGTGTGATTCACCTTCTGGAGTCTTTAAAGTGTCCGTAAATCACATTAATGATACCCAGAAACCTATCTTAATCTTGGGCTACGTTGCTGGTAAGTTACTGTGGCCAATGAACAAAAACTTACTGTAAATGACAACCACGCCTCAGTGACAACACGCACACGCACACGCAC
>WNGS01003388.1:19020799-19034301 GCA_020271785.1 Procambarus virginalis | reverse complement strand
GTTATGCAAACACAAGAAATTATCGATGTGAATTGATTCCTGCGTGTTTTACGTAGACTGGCTCGTGACATTAAGCATCCTTGAAACACCTTTGGTTGAAGGTCCAGTTTATGATCCCACCCTCGCGTGTTCCAGCTCCAAGTCATGGCCCCATCCTCGTGTGTTTGAGCTCCAATTATGTCCCATCTCCATGCTTTACAGCTCCAAGTCATGACCCCCCTCGTGGTCATCGTGTGTTGCAGCTTCAGTCATAGCCCCACCTTCATATATTGGGGAGGTGGGCTGGGACGTCACTAAGTGTTCTTGTCTGCAACTGTGTTGATGATGCCGGTGTTGGCGGGACTGATGGACTCGACGATGAGGGAGAGACAGTCTAGACTGGAGGTGGAGGCTCCTCCGTTTCCCCTCCTCCACCGCCCCCTCCTGACCCATGCTGCTCAGGACCTGAGGAGAAATAAACAACATTAGTACACAATCAAATCACAGTAGCGTCATATATCCATGTGAAAATCTGGGGGAACAGACCGGTGGGGATCGAATCAGCGTCCTGGATCACCCGAGACGCCGTGCTCCACGGGTCGGCGCGCGTCGGGGGCACCCAGGACACTGGTGCAGGGGTATATATACAAATGAATGAGAAGGGGGGGCGTTCTACACTTGTTGTGGGAACGTCTGGTGTGGACCTGTTCCCAGCTGACTCAACCAACTTCGGTCAGCACATCAGGGCGTCAGCTGCCCATGACGTACCAAAAAGCATTAAAAGTATCATTAATATTTGCTAAGACTATCAGGATTTTTCATAAACAGGGACAAGCTGACTAGGGTGGCGCCAGATGATATTTCGATTAACCTTGCTGAACCTGAGGCACAGACTGGTCTTACCAGGACGTTCTCATAGTGAGTCTGGCTGTACTCTCCCGGCGTTACAAGGCTTAACCCACGTCTCTCCCTAACCAAGTATCTCATTGTTCATCCCAAGATGATAGTCTAAAAGATGAATTAAACTCTGCTTAATAGAATTAATCTTGCACAAGAGACAACTCATCACACGAGCATTAAATGTTAAATAAATCATTTTCAATTTAAAATCTTAACCCGATTCTTAACTACAACTTGATCCTAAATGTGAACTTGAAAGGAAGATATATAGATGCAGACGAGGAGTCACAATAACGTGGCTGAAAAATGTTGACCAGACCACACACTAGAAAGTGAAGAGCGACGACGTTTCGATCCGTCCTGGACGGACCGAAACATTCAATTGAACAATCGACTTAATAATAGTCCAGGACGGACCGAAACGTCGTCGTCTCTTCACATTCTAGTGTGTGGTTTGGTCAACAAGATATATAGATGTAGATATGTAAGAAGGGAGGGAGGGAGGAGGCGCGAGAAGGGGACGGGACTGGGTTATGACTCACATTAGCGTGTGGTGGGAAGACTTGAGCTTACAGATGGAACAAAATGGCGGAGAGAGAAGCGGAAGCGGTGTGCCCCATGATGGACGCCCCGTTCACAGTGACGTGTAGGCCGCGGGAGATGTATTGGTATAAACATTTAGGTGAAGCACTCGGGAGCACACACACAGCACCGCTCTTGTGCCAGGTAAGTCCACTACGGGCTCACCATAGCCCGTGCTACTTGGAACTTGTTCCGAGTAGCTGAATCTATAACAACAACAACAACACACTCGGGAGACATCTCCCGTCACGCAAGATGCAGTTGCACCTCCACAGATCTCCAGTATCATCTATTGATACTGGTGATGGCTCAAAAGGGCCACCACTTACGGGCTATTCATGCCCGTGCCACCTTTTAAGTGGCTTAATCTTCATCATCATCATAGGTGAAGCACAGCGACGTAAGACTGGAGCTGGGGAATGTGTGTGTGTATTCACCTAGTTGTACTTGCGAGGGTTGAGCTCAAGCTCTCTGGTCCCGCCTCTCAACTGTCAATCAACTGGTGTACAGGTTCCTGAGCCTACTGGGCTCTATCATATCTACATTTAAAACTGTGTATGGAGTCAGCCTCCACCACATCACTGCCTGGTGCATTCCACCTGTTAACTACTCTGACACTGAAAAAGTTCTTTCTAACGTCCCTGTGGCTCATTTGGGTACTCAGTCTCTACCTGTGTCCCCTTGTTCGCATACCACCCGTTAATACTCACCTAGTTGTGCTTGCGGGGGTTGAGCTCTGGCTCTTTGGGCCCGCCTCTCAACTGTCAATCAATCAACTGATTTCTTTTCACACACACACACCCAGGAAGCAGCCCATAGCAGCTGTCTAACTCCCAGGTACCTATTTACTGCTAGGTGAACAGGAGCAGCAGGGTGAAAGAAACTGCCCATTTGTTTCCGCCTACGTCGGGAATCGAACTCGGACTCTTTGGACTGCGAATTCCGAGCGCTGTCCACTCAATCGTCAGGCCACAGTATGTACGTGTGTGTGTGTGCGTGTATATGGGAACCTGTGTCAACCATTTTTATAATCTGGCTGTCTATTTATGTATCCTTTTAACTTTCTATATTTGTACCACATGTCTGTTCCATTGTATATCTTCTCGCATAGCCACATATCTGTCTATTAACCGTACCCCGCGCTAATCCAACGAGACGCACCAGCTGCGCTCACGAACGCCCCCAACTTCCCACAACCTCTATTATTTCATAAATCACGCGTTTCAAGATCCACCTTTCATCCCTGTTCGACTAACGCAGGTGAGCCTCGGATTCACACTCTCGTGCCCTGATCACAGGCAGGGCGGGGTGGGGCGGGACGGGCAGGCGGGGCAGGGTAAAACCAGGCAGGGTGGGGCAGGGCGGGGCGGGGCAATGGACACCATAATGAAAGTATTAAGACGTATGGCGCGAGGCCTGCTGCTCTGATCCTTCATTTCTCAACTGGGGATCACGCCTTGAGACGGGTTGAGCCACGGGAAAGGTTTAGGTTTGTCGGTGGGCGGTGGTGTGAGTAGTGGGGGTGGTGGGCAGCGAGGGAAGGCAAGCACTCGCAGAAGGTATGCACTTTGTAAAAGCGCGCACTCGCAAACGTCATTCCTCACAGAAGGTATGCATTTACATCAAGATGCATACTCACATATGACATTTGCAAAAAGCAAGCACTCATAGAAGGCATTCCCTCAGAAGGCATTCCCTCAGAAGGCATTCCCTTACAGAGGGCACGGACGTCAAGCTCGGACGGACTCGAGAAGCACTGACTTCTGCCCTCGCGGAAGGCAGAAGTCATCTTTTGCTGAAGACTAGTGCGTTTTGGTTTTGTTAATGCCATTTTTCCTTCTTTGAGAAATCCCTCAAAACATTATAGGGTTTGTTTGGTTGCATCACAATTACGGGTGTTTTGAGTTTGTTGTTCTGAAACACAGATATTTCAACGCATGGCGGTGTTTTACATGCGTTACTGGTGAGACTGTGTTAATAGTGGAACACCGCATAGGTGTTTTAGGAGAGAATTTGTTGGGTTGGAACACTGTACAGGTGTTTTAGAAAAGAATTTATGGGGTTGGAATATTGTACAGATATTTTAGGAAAGAATTTGTTGGATTGGAACACTGTACAGGTGTTTTAGGGGTGATTTGGTTCGATTGGAATATGGTACAGGTATTAGAGGATAAAGTTAGTTGAGTTCGTACACTCTGCAGTTGATAGTCAAGACTTGAGGTCTTGCCTCGACAAGAGAGTGCGAGTGGGCGTTAATAAACGCCATGTACCGAGAGCTGGGGACTGCTCCTGACTGATCTAGGTCAGGTTTGCTTCCTTTAAGAAGTAAGAAAATTAAAACAAGTATTTCTGCCATGTTTACACTACCCCAGATTGGACACACAAAACAAGGAAAAGTATTTAAGTAACCCCTTGAGATATTGGTGAGACGATCAACATTTATTTTTCTTGGAAGAGGGTGCATTGCTAGGGTGACGCTAGACACAACGGTACTTAGGTCATATACTAAACTAAGCGTTGCTGGGGATTACACTAAACACAGCGTTGTTAGGGAAGTTCGGTGAGGGAGAGCACTGATTATAAAGAATTATTCAGGTTCGAGTGTTGGTTTCCGTTCTTTTTCTGGTCGTTTTCGTTATCTTAAAAAATGCACAGCACAACTGTGGACTGTTATCTTCGTGCAACAGAACATAGTTGTGCACAAGTGCTTCTCAGTCGTTATAAATACTAATACTAATTAATTGGAGAATGGTTTGGTGAAGGGCATTAACAGCTGACCCGGTGGCCAACCTAACGACGTGTATCTACTGTTTGTATAACAATGTATACATCGTGTGTGTGTGTGTCATAACTTGTATACATTGTGTCACACAATATGTATTCCCCGTTTGTATAGCCATACGTATACATTCTATTTGTAATTGTGTGCAAGAGTTGTGAAGCAGGAGGGGGCAGTAGAGGCTCTGAAGGTGGGCGGGGGCAGTGAGAGATGGAAGGTGGGCTGGGATGTGGGTGGAGCGCGCGCGCTGGCGGGCGGGCGGGCAGGTGGGTGAGGCTCCTGTCTCACATACTCACAATTTACTCCCTCATATAAACTTTTATGGCGTATGAAATCCTAATGGGAAGGCTTATGACTTTCTGGTAGACGATGTCAGTGATCCCAGGTTATATATACGGACGCCGCCGCCTCCGCCACCCCAGTGTAAACAAAAACAAAATAAGGATGTTTTGAAGCTCCACTAATGGGTGTTTCTTGCCACGATAATAATACACAAACAATTAATCTAATTTACATTCGACCTCTTAGACTTGCAAGGCTGAAAATAAAACACAAGTCTTGGTAGGAATGTGAGAAGCCAATAAAAGCTTAGAGTTTTTTTCGGTGTTTAGTGAGTCAAAGGTATTCGAGGCGGGCGACCGACTGAGGGCCTCGCCGGGAGGAGAAAAATATCTCTGTTTTGCAGAAGTTGTCCAACATCTCACTCTCTCTCAGGACGAGGGCCAAGCGCCTCCTCCTGCCCGCGCGGGAGGCTCCAGAACCGCGGTTTCTCTTGGCACTGTGGCACTCGGAGAGGAATACAAATATGTAAACACAGCTATATTTGACCCCCCACCCCCTCCTCCTCCCTCTCTCCTCCTAGATTCTCAACACCCTCTCGCCTCCCCCCCCTCCCCGCCTCCTATTAATCGCATCAGTATATATATCACAGCCTTAATTCCCCCCCTTAAGCACTCATCTCTTGACCACCGGCTCCCCATTAACCCCATCCCCTTGACTCTCCCCTTAGCTGCATCGCGCTCACCTTTTCTTTTATTGCTGCGCCATCGTGTGATCTCATGATGGCGAGGAAAGGGAAAGAGGAAAGGAGGCTGAGAAGTGGAAAGTGAGAGGTAGAGGGAAAGTGGGAGGGAGAGGGGTGAGGTGTGAGGGGAGTGATGAGGGTTGAAGGGCGGCGCTGACGACGGTGCTAAAGACAAGAGAGAGATGAGAAAGGGGAGTTAAAAGCAAGAGAAAGGAAATAGAAGATTAGAATGAATGAAGGCTGGAGGGGAGAGGAAATAGAGATATAGAATCAATTTTGACGCGATTTTAAGCAACTCATGATTATAAGTCGAAACTCAATTTACTTGTTGCTGAGGCAGTTCTTTCGATGATATTAATAGTTGCCACACTGTTTTTGACTTATTCTCGCCTTCAGTAATTTTATAGAGGGGTTATATTGCTGTTCTAAAGAACACTTCCATTCTTAAGGTAAGATTATGAATTCTTCACAAGCTGGATTGGCAACTCAAACCTCCAGCTGTTCTCTATAGTGTTAACCTCCCTTCCATCTCACTCTTGTCTTACTACACAGTAGCCCTGAAGAACACTGCATTTGTTATGACTCCGGCAACTTTTGTTTCTGTGAGTGCAATAACATCTAGGTTCGCTTCATGTGCCCATTCCCTGTTTACTCTCGTTATACGTAATCCCCACTATTCTGTGCACGTATCATGAAAGTTTAATTTTCTTCAGTGTATTCACACATTCAAGTTCATATATCCTTCACCTTATAGACGCGATTTTATATATCCAGCTCCCTATCTATCCTTATAGGGAGCCGGTCGGCTGAGCGGACAGCACGCTAAACTTGTGATCCTGTGGTCCTGGGTTCGATCCCAGGCGCCGGGAGAAACTATGGGCAGAGTTTCTTCACCCTATGCCCCTGTTACCTACCAGTAAATAGGTACCTGGGTGTTAGTCAGCTGTCACGGGCTGCTTCTTGGGGTGGAGGCCTGGTCGAGGACCGGGCCGCGGGGACACTAAAAAGCCCCGAAATCATCTGAAGATAACCTCAAGATTCCCTTCACCTCCAAGTGGGTGGACGAGGGAACGAGGACCGGCCGCGGGGACACTAAAAAGCCCCGAAATCATCTGAAGATAACCTCAAGATTCCCTTCACCTCCAAGTGGGTGGACGGTGTGTGGACGAGGGAAGCGTATGTGACGTTTGAGAGAGTATGTGGAGAGGGGCTTGATTGGGAAGGGTACTGAGAGACATGGCAATATTGTTGAATAGTGGGACGATCCTGGTAGGTCCAAGATGGATTTTAAGGTCTTGGATCAGAAACGGAGGGTGGGACCTGAGCGGATTTGCCTGAAGATTTTCGGCGAGGTTAAGGAGTACAGGAGGTGGAAAATGTGTTGAATTCAGTCATGGGAGTGGATGGTAGGGAAGGGAGTGTGTGGGAGAGGTGACGAGTGAAATGATTTATGCTGCTGTTGTGGTTGGCCCTGGGCACCTTGAGATGAGCGACATGGGCTCCCCACTACCATTTCCCTCCTTGTGCCTGCAGGTCTCTGCAGCTGCCACTCTTTCTTCCTATGTCATATCTGAAAAATACTTCTCACTAGCTTGGTACATGTTGACATTCTTCTTTCCTAGGACTGTTTATTTGGCTCCCTAGTCCGTAAACACTACTACATAAGCAGGTTTATTTCTTCTTGTTCTGACATAGCTTGAGAACAATCTAAAGTGGTGGTGTGTGTGTGTGTGTGTGTGTGTGTGTGTGTGTTGTGTGTGTGTGTGTGTGTGTGTGTGTGTGTGTGTGTGTGGTGTGTGTGTGTCGTCTCCGCCTATACTCATCTAGATATGCTCACAGGGNTCTCTCTCTCTCTCTCTCTCTCTCTCTCTCTCTCTCTCTCTCTCTCTCTCTCTCTCTCTCTCTATTCTCTGGCATCTTGTCAAGATTTAACGGAAGTTGACTGATACCTCGTGTTTTGCATATTTTGTTTTTGTTTTATTTCGTTATCTGTGATGGAGCTTCCCGAGGTATGTGAAGCAATCAGTCTAGGCAAAAATACTAATGTTTAATTAAATGATACGATCTTTTGTTTTATCCTAAGAGCACGGTTCGTGAGGAATGGGACTGTTGCTCCTAATGAAACTGCAAGCGAAGCTCGTCATATTACAGCAGCTCATCTGAAGGATACATCGACCGTAATCTCACTTAGGACACACTTAATGACCATACTGGGGACATACTGAGCGACATCTGGCCTTACTGGGACACACTGAGCGACATCTGGCCTTACTGGGACACACTGAGCGACATCTGGCCTTACTGGGACACACTGAGCGACATTTGGCCTTACTGTGACACACACTGAGGGACATCTGGCCTTACTGGGACACACTGAGCGACATTTGGCCTTACTGGGACACACTGAGGGACATCTGGCCTTACTGGGACACACTGAGCGACATCTGGCCTTACTGGGACACACTGAGGGACATCTGGCCTTACTGGGACACACTGAGTGACATCTGGCCTTACTGGGACACACTGAGGGACATATGGCCTTACTGGGACACACTGAGCGACATCTGGCCTTACTGGGACACACTGAGCGACATCTGGTCTTAATTGGACTGACTGGGAAAACCAAAAAGATTTTCCAAATCAACATTCTTAACTAATCACCATGTAAACAAAAATACCAATGAATTGGCTGAAAGAAAATGAAGACAACAAAGAACTTAAGGAATGGCGAAGATAATAATCAGAGGCACCAATGGAGTAGACTTACAAATTGAGGATTCGTCAAGTATAAGGAGCAAATTGAACCTGATTATGAAGCTTGGTGTATAAAACACTCATAATGTATTCTAAGAAGCCTCTCGCGTTGTCTCCAAGGAATCCTAAGCTCTCTGTGACAATTACTTTGATGATGGTGATCCCGGATGAGACGACGATACATTGAGAAAGATCTTGGTCTCACTGCAATAAGCTATTATATTGAAGGGAAAGTAGTAATTGGAGGCGTAGAGAGTCGAAGCCGGTTCGCTGGGCTACAACTTCCTGGCCTTCCTCTCTCGTTCGGATCTCTTCACAATTGCAAAACATTATTCTTTATCAATAATGCTGATATTCTTTATTTAAGAACATATATTATGTTAAAGCGTTCTTTTCTTGCCTTTATCACGTCCGAAACACAAGCGCATTTATGGTTATTCTGATGATTTGGTGCATTAGAATCATTGTTTACGTTCGTCTGTGAACGGATTGAGACAGGAATATTATGTCCTGACTGAGGAAGCTGTTCAGTTAGGCCAAATAATTTGCTGGCCTTCCTGTGACTGCAAAACATTGGCCATAGTTCACATGTAATACACAATAGGAAGCAACAAGCTTCAACGGAAGAGGACTAGATCAAGCATTACTTATAAATATTATATATTAACCGGCAAAATAAATCCTTGAAATGGCAACATCAGTGCAAGGTTGGCTAGCTAGTCATATAATGGCGAGTTTTTATTGCGATCGATTATCACTTTTCCTAAAACATACAACAATACAACCTAAAAAATACCTCTAACGTTGCACCAGATCTGTTCAAATGAAAGTCGCGAGCGCAGAATGTGATAAAAATAGATATATAGATAATAGGAGAGAGTGTGGAGGTGGGTGTTGTCGCGCCCCGCGTGTTGACATGAGGTAGCCAGGCGCTGGACCAGCCTCCTGACGCTGCTGTTTCACAGTGAGACGCCGTCACCTGCACACACACCTTATATACTCTCCAGGTACCTCGACCCAGGTGAGTCTCTGAGGGTGTCATGCTTATTCTGTGTGTTCCCCGTGGGCTAGGCTTCGGTGTGGCTGAAGTGTGTACTTGTGGGTCGGTGTAAGGGAGTGTGTTAGGGCAGGAGAGGGTGTGTGGTAGGAAGGAGGGAGACGTAGGTGCATTGGTTGTTGCAGTTAGATGGATTGGTATACCTGCCTCCTGCTGCCCTCATACTGTCACCCACTCTCCTCACACTTGTCACATCCTCTTCTCACACTATCATCCCCTGCCATGACCCTGTCACGCTGCCATCTCTCTGTCACATTCTGCCCTCACAGTCACACTCCGCCTCACTGTCACATCCTGCCTTCACGCTGCCACATCCTGCCTTCACGCTGACACTCCCTGCCTTCACGCTGACACGCCCTGCCTTCACGCTGCCACACTCTGCCTTCACGCTGACACTCCCTGCCTTCACGCTGCCACACCCTGCCTTCACGCTGCCACACTCTGCCTTCACGCTGACACACCCTGCCCTCAATATTAAACTTTACCCTCGCACTCCCTTATCTTGCACTCCAACACATCGACAGACTTTCTAAAGGAAACGTGTACCAATAAATGATGGATCACTTCCTCAAGAAATCCTACCAGTAAAATTGCGCCTATGAGTGTAGGTGGTCTTATTGCGACGACGGTCGTGGCAGGACTCTCGCGGGAACACACAAGGAAGTCCTCCATAACCTCTTGGTGTGGTATCAGTAGAAAGAAACCAGTTGTGAGCACACGGAAGTTCGCAGGTGGCCGTGAACCTGTTGGTGGGGTGCCAAACAGAAACCTGTTTGTGTGCGATGCTGCACTCTGACGTAATGCTCGCCCAAGATGTAATGACCTTGGGCCAGATTCACGAAAGCACTTACGAACGTGTACGTCTTTCCTCGATCTTTGACGGCTTTGGTTACATTTATTAAACAGTTTACAAGCATGAAAACTTCCCATTCAACTGTTGTTATTGTTATAAACAGCCTCCTGGTGCTTCGGAGCTCATTAACTGTTTATTAATTGGAAACAAAGCCGCCATAGAATGAGAAAAGATGTACAGGTTCGTAAGTGCTTGCGTAAGTGCTTTCGTGAATCTGGCCCCTTGACACTATCGCAAGTGTTCCAGCTTGCTTGGTTACACCGCTGCTGGAAACGTTTCTTTTTTTGTGGGATCGACATTATAGTTATTTCTTCAGATAGGTCCGCTGTTTTAGTTATAAAAATGGGAAAGTTGAATTGTAAACCCGATGTTATTCTGCAGGTAAAGCTAACCACCAAGCGAAGAAATGTGGAAAATGACACTAGCAATAAATGCCCAGTCGGTGCGTATCGGTCGAGGGACTGTGTAAACTTTTAGTATTTCACTAAGTGAGGCTTGTTATCAAGACGTAATTAAATTGAGTAAATATATTCACCTAGCTGTAGTCGAGAGGGGTGAGCCTTAGCGCCAGGGTCCCGCCTTTCAACTTTGTCGAGGATTTGGTCTCGACTCCCTCGAGTTCAGTCGTACCTGGTTTTATGCCCGTGTGTGTGTGTGTGTGTGTGTGTGTGTGTGTGCGCGTGTGTGTGGTGTGTGTGTGTGTGTGTGTGTGTGTGTGTGTGTGTGTGTGTGTGTGTGTGTGTGTGTACTCACCTATTTGTGCTTGCAGGATCGAGCATCGACTCTTGGATCATGTGTGTGTGTGTGTGTGTGTGTGTGTGTGTGTGTGTGTGTGTGTGTGTGTGTGTGTGTGTGTGTGTGTGTGTGTGTGTGTGTGTGGAGTTTACTGGAATCCAACCTTCGTTCTTTGTCAGTTTACATTGTGAGATGCAGAATATTATAATCAGTAACAGAGCGGATCCGCTAGGCCTCCAAACTCCCAGAGTCTCCTCTTGAGAGAAGAAAGATACCCTGGGTCTTTATAGGGGGGCCACGCCCACGTATCTGTAGGTCTCGCAATTGTCAAGTGGGGACTGACTGGGGTGAGTAGGGGTCAGAAGCACAAGAGGTGTCGGTGAGGGGTCACGCCTTTGTCACCCGATGAGGTCAGGCCTATGTCATCAGCTCCATGAGGTCAACCTCACCACAAGGATTAGAACACACCAGCTCCTGTGCCAATCTCTCTCTCTCGCACAACCAGATGCCCTCCAGAAGTTTAGTTTAGTTCATTTATTATGCACCCCATACCCATCTTGTGGGCGGTAGTGGAAAGGGTTACAGAGGCACATAATGGGCTCAGGGACTGAACCCCACAAGAACACTTACTGGATGACTTTTCAGGATATTAATGGTTATGTATTTATTTGTAGCTGAATTGACTTGATCATATGTATGGTAAGGAGGGTTTGGGCTTGTGGAATATAAAGAATATGAGTCTTCGGATAAACAGAAAGTGTCCTGACCACTCTTGAGTTTATGCTATGTTGTGTTGCATAGCAATGTGTTGAATATGTGTGTTATCAGTGGGACTATTTTACCGCCCTCTGTGCATAGTTTGCTTCATTTACTAAGTAACCGCAGGAGTTGAGTTTTAGGCCAAAATGGTAGAAGGCCTATCGGTGATGTTGATCGGTGTCTTGTTATTGTTTTTACTTTAGTTAATTTATTTTGCACATCCTGTGAGTGGTAGTGGACCCCATACCCATCCTGTGAGTGGTAGTGGACCCCATACCCATCCTGTGAGTGGTAGTGTACCCCATACCCATCCTGTGAGTGGTAGTGGACCCCATACCCATCCTGTGAGTGGTAGTGGACCCCATACCCATCCTGTGAGTAATACTGTGCCCCATAATCATCCTGTGAGTGATGGTGGATAAAGTTAGACATGCTGGGCTCAGCAGGTGAACCATAACCTAACCTCCAGCCCTATAGCATTACCAAACAAAAAACATACAAAACAATCCCAATTTTTCATCGGCTAATAAATTATGTTTACAATAATAAATTGTATAATTATGACCCTTCCGATTTTAGTTTTAATTTAATATATATGTTTTTGTTTTTTGAAGTTGATGAGTGAAATGTATGTTGTGGTTGTAGTGAGGAGCCGACGAACTGTATACAATGAACTGGATGGTGTCTGCGCTGCCTTCTACTCTCCTAGTGCTTCTGCTGCTGCCCTTCCTCCCAGGTACGTGGGTACGGGTACTGGGCACGGGTATGAGGGCACGGATACTGGGCACGGGTATGTGGGCTTGGATACTGGGCACGGGTATGTGGGCTTGGATACTGGGCACGGGTACTGGTGACGGATACTGGGCACGGATACTGGGCACGGGTACTGGGCACGGATACTGGGCACGGGTACTGGGCACAACACTTCTAAGGGAGGTAACCTGATCATTCAAATTCTAAAGTTTTACTCGTAAATATTTATACATTTTGTTAGTTTGAAAAATAAATTAGTCAGGTATTGACCTAAGAGAACCGCTGTAACAATAAGACAACATGTAATATCTGTAATTATAAACTGTATTCTCAAGATTCTGATTTAGAAGCTACATTTATCAGTGATTTAAAGGATATCATTACAGTTGTCAAATTCAGAATCGAGAACAATGCTTGTAACAGCTTGTACAACAACACTACATTAGTGGCTACACAACACGGGTGCACAGCTGTCTAAACCAAACTTTACATGTGTGTCACAAAGTGAGTACCATTTAGCTTGCTGTTTGCAAGGTTATATATATTTGAGAAAAAGGAAATGTAGTTTACCACTAGAGCGACGTGACGGACAGGACCCAATTTGTGCCACAAAATTAGGACAATAAGGCGCGTGATACACACACCTGCCTCACCCCCTCACACACACACACCTGTCATTACATTAGCCTTCCTTGCAGGGTGGCAGGACTATCATGCAGTTGTATGCCTGATCGATGTGAATATCCCCACAACTGCCTCTATGGCATGGAGCTCAACGCTTGCCGTTGCTGCATGGTCTGTAAGAAGGTGAGTCTCTGTTGGTGCGTCTCTCTGTTCGTGCGTCTCTCTGTTGGTGCGTCTCTCTGTTCCTGCGTCTCTCTGTTCCTGCGTCTCTCTGTTCGTGCGTCCCTCTGTTGGTGCGTCTCTCTGTTGGTGAGTCTCTATATTGGGGAGCCTATATGTTGGCAACCTGTCCTCAGGCTAGGCTGGTCAAAGCAGATTCCGTCTCCGATGATACATTCTTCAACTTTAACATACCGTGTATTAAAAATAGGTTTGTTCTATTATATAAATTCATATTGCTATATATTGAAGTTCTATATATAAGTAGTATTAGGATAGGTTAGGTGTTCAGGTTCTGTTGGCGATTGATTAAATTTGAAGTATGTGAGAGAAGGAAGCATTTACAGCGTTGCGATTCGAACAGAGGTCGTCAGTGAAGCAGTATTCGAGAAATGTTCGAACGTCACAGTTGCGATTCGTGTGTAAAGCGTTTAAATCATAACGAGGGGATTGGGGTCTGCATGGAATGAACATTTGGCCTCTG
>WNGS01003388.1:18989544-19011869 GCA_020271785.1 Procambarus virginalis | reverse complement strand
CAGCCCGTCTTCTATAACGAAAGCCAAATGCTTGTTAATCCAGGCTCAAAACCTCCTGTTACGATTGAAAAAGAGTTTACAGTGGCATAGTTTCGGTACAAAAAGTCGTAATTGATTCAAAGATTGAGAAAAACTACCAAATAAATGTGGACAAAAATAAAAGGAGACATTGAAGAGGAAATAAGAAAGGCTTAATGAGCTTATGAAACCAGGGTGACAAGAAATACAAAACAAAACATCCCAAAGACTTTTTCCAGCTTTACCAGATCAAAGTGGTGGAAAAAAAACAGCACCTGTATAAACAAATACGACCAACTAATAAATATTGAAGGAGATATGACCAGTATGGTTAATAATGACTTTGCCTCAGTGTCTGACAGTGAAGACCTGGCCAACCTTCCCTGCGTGAAGCAATATATGGCTACTCCATCGAAATTAACTATGTAACACTCAGGTTAATAAAGATGATATATTTAAACAAATTTAACAAACTGAAACCCGCAGAATAGTGAATGGGTCCATAGAGAGAAACGGTTAGAACTAAAGGGGCACTGCTCTAGACTGTGCCAATAAGCTCGCTACGATAACTCTGACTTCTTATCATCTTCTAAGTTAGATTACATAACAGATCAAACATAGATATTGGAGGGTTGTGGTGTTTTAATTAATAATGGATAGCCACATTATTGGTGCTGTGTTGACCAGACCACACACTGGAAGGTGAAGGGACGAAGACGTTTCGGTCCGTCCTGGACCATTCTCAAAGTGGTGGAAAAAAAGAGAAATCAATCGACTTGAGAATGGTCCAGGACGGACCGAAACGTCGTCGTCCCTTCACTTTCTAGTGTGTGGTCTGGTCAACATACTTCAGCCACGTTATTGTGACTCATCGCCTGCATTGGTGCTGTGGTTCATGTACTCTTGGTGCATGATAGACACACATGTCGTTGGTGCATGGATGAACACATCCTTAGTACATGGATGAACATATCCTTGGTGCACGTGTGAACACATCACTGTACGATATAATTTAGGTATTTAAAATGTTTTCTTTCGAGATTCTATCATTTGTATAAATTCTAATGAGAATCTCATCATTTGCAAAGTAAAAGTAGTTTTGTTTTTTAATTCACATCAACCACTTGGGGTAAGACGGTAGAGCGACGGTCTCGCTTCATGCAGGTCGGCGTTCAATCCCTGACTGTCCAAGTGGTTGGGCACCATTCTTTCCCCCGTTCGATCCCAAATCCTTATCCCGATACCTTCCAAGTGCTACATAATCGTAATGCCTTGGCGCTTTCCCCCTGATAATTCCCTCCCAACTGGGAGGAAGCTGGAAGCATAGCTGGACATAATTGATATATATCCATAGCTGGATAATTGAGCATAGCTCAATTATAAAAGCATAGCTTTCATAATTGAGCTGGAAGCATAGCTTTGCAGAGAAATATCCATAAATATGTTTTAAATCAGCTGGTGGTTGAATTAGGTGATGGACAAACTTGAAGATGGCTCGGCCATGATCTCTGCCTTCCGGGTGATGCTGATACCCCAGATCCTGGCCCGCGTCGACCACACCTACTTCATCGAGCGGGCAACCTTCACCTTCAGCATGGCGAAGCCCACTATTAAACCGCTCTGGCAGAACATGTACTACCCGCTGAGGGGCGAGGTGTGGGCAGCGTTGGCGGCCGCTCTCCTGGTCATGCCTGGCCTCTTGTACCTGGTAGGTGGTGATCTTCCTCTCTCTCTGGTCATGTCAGTGCTCTTGTACCTGGTAGGTGGTGATCTTCCTCTCTCTCTGGTCATATCAGGCCTCTTGTACCTGGTAGGTGGTGATCTTCCTCTCTCTCTGGTCATGTCAGGGCTCTTGTACCTGGTAGGTGGCGATCTTCCTCTCTCTCTGGTCATGTCAGGCCTCTTGTACCTGGTAGGTGGCGATCTTCCTCTCTCTCTGGTCATGTCAGGCCTCTTGTACCTGGTAGGTGGTGATCTTCCTCTCTCTTTCTGGTCATGTCAGGCCTCTTGTACCTGGTAGGTGGTGATCTTCCTCTGATTTTGACTCCTGTAGAGTACAAATGTTGAATATATATACACTGAGTGGCATTTATGTATAATTCACTGGGATAGATCTAGTGTTGATACAGAAAAGTGACGTCCTTATGTCAAATTCAGTTATAGAGTGCTCAGCGAAGACTATTTTTGTCAAGCGCTTTTGCTGGCAGGTAGCGTACGCCGGGGACCACAAGGCAAGGAACACCCTGAAGACTGGTTCCACCACGCTCAAGATGGTCGCCATGATGCTTGGTCAGGACATAATGGCGAATCTGTCCAGTGTTATGTCTGTCCGAATGCTGGTGGCGGTGTGGGCATTCTTAGCCTTTATCATAGGCACGGCCTACCGTGGCACCCTCACCGCCTTCCTCACCATACCCAAGTACCCGGCCCGCCCGGAAACTATTGACGACCTCGCTCGCGTCGGTGTCAGGTGGGTACCGGGAACTGGGGAAGGTGTCAGGTGGGTACTGGTGACTGGGGAAGGTGTCAGGTGGGTACTGGTGACTGGGGAAGGTGTCAGGTAGGTACCGGTGACTGGGGAAGGTGTCAGGTGGGTACTGGTGACTGGGGAAGGTGTCAGGTGGGTACTGGTGACTGGGGAAGGTGTCAGGTGGGTACTGGTGACTGGGGAAGGTGTCAGGTGGGTACTGGTGACTGGGGAAGGTGTCAGGTAGGTACCGGTGACTGGGGAAGGTGTCAGGTGGGTACTGGTGACTGGGGAAGGTGTCAGGTAGGTACCGGTGACTGGGGAAGGTGTCAGGTGGGTACTGGTGACTGGGGAAGGTGTCAGGTAGGTACCGGTGACTGGGGAAGGTGTCAGGTGGGTACTGGTGACTGGGGAAGGTGTCAGGTGGGTACTGGTGACTGGGGAAGGTGACAGGTGGGTACTGGTGACTGGGGAAGGTGTCAGGTGGGTACTGGTGACTGGGGAAGGTGTCAGGTGGGTACTGGTGACTGGGGAAGGTGTCAGGTGGGTACTGATGACTGGGGAAGGTATCAAGTGGGTACTGGTGACTGGGGAAGGTGTCAGGTGGGTACTGGTGACTGGGGAAGGTGTCAGGTGGGTACTGGTGACTAGGGAAGGTGTCAGGTGGGTACTGGTGACTGGGGAAGGTGTCAGGTGGGTACTGGTGACTGGGGAAGGTGTCAGGTGGGTACTGGTGACTGGCGAAGGTGTCAGGTGGGTACTGGTGACTGGGGAAGGTGTCAGGTGGGTACTGGTGATATAGTACTTCCAGGAATCCAATCTATATATATATATAGTTGGCAGAAGTTGACAGCGCTGCAAGGGTTTACAAGGTTAGTTTGGTACTGATTACAATAGTTGTTTTGAAGGTCGCCATCGCAGTATACTAACCGACCACCAATGTAAGTATACTGTAGGCCTGAACAAAGTCCAAAGTAAACTATTTGTTTATGTACTCAGAGAAGCGGGGTACTATACACTTCTCGGTGTACATATGTGTGCAGTTTACATCATGATATAATTTAACGTTACAGCCCACGGCACCAAATATTGCAATAATATGATATATTATATATAATATATAATAATTTTTAATTTTAATTTTAAGGAATATTTTAATTATTTTTATTTCTAGTGTCTTTATCGGATCAATCCGGTAGAGAGAGAATTCCAGTAGACAAAAACCAGCAAAAAATAAACCTTTTTGTTATGTTTTGTATCATTCCATCCACATAAACTATAGGTTCTAAAATTTGTGAAGAATTATGTTTGAGTTTGTGTCGCACGTTGAGGTGGCATGCGTCTAGCTGTCTAATTATTTGTACATGCTGTCATTTATTCCGTCATCTCAACATTTGGATGAAGACGGGCCAAATAATCATTAAACGCTACATTTTTTTCTACTTCGTCCTGTTCCTTATAGTTATCTAGTTATAGCATAATTCACAGTTCACATCGGGTGAATTTTTTTCACAGGGTCTAGACAATCTTATAATTGTGAATGACATGTCATAAATACAAGAGAAATAAATAATAATTAGTGAAGAATCGGTTTTATCGTAAGATCAGTTAAATTAACATTTTTGTTTAATATATATGTAACGCTAATATCAAAAGAACGTTCAGATTCCATCATCATGTTTGTCTCTTTAGGGCCATGTTTATTCCGAACGCCACACAATACCTGAAGTACTTCCAGGAGTCCAATCTGAGTTCGTATAAGAGTGTGAGCAGTCGGGTGGACATTGTGGAGAGTATTGAGGCTGGCCTGAAGAAGGTCTCTCAGAAGAGGTGAGAAAGTTTGGTTTTGTCCACCAGTTTGCTTTTGTTAGTCTCTAGCATGACTAACAATTTTAAAGGATTTGTAGTAAATTTTTAACAATACAGCTACATAACCTTTGGCTTGGGGAGTAGAAGAACTCCCAGAACCCCCATCAAACAGGTATAACCTGGTATGTGTTTGGTTATCAGACTTAGACCTCCAAATAGTCTTTTTAATGCTCTGTCTGGCATTGAGTATACTGTTCTTCATTTGCATTATTTTCAAAACAAATGAACCCATTTTTCGTCAAACTAAATTTATTCACTTGTTATATGACAATATGCTCAAATGGCTTAGCTGAATTTTCATGACTAGAAGTTTTAACACAAGACGAAATTTTTTTGTGCTTTAATTTTTGTTGTTGTTTGAATATCTAAAAAAGAAAATGGCTCGTGTGAGTATCGGGTAATGATCTAAAGCTCTGTGACTTCCTTGTGGCAGATTTGGTAGCCTGTATTACTGTTAGTTTTGTAAGAGTCTTAACAGTTCTCATTGTATTTAGTGCACGTGTTTTGGCAACGCTAGGCTAACATGCTAAAGGGAGTAGAGGAGAAAACCTTCTTTCAGGGTCGCCCTCTTCCACGAGCGCTACAACATGGAGCTTTACATAGAGGAGTTCTTCACTAGTCCTGAGGGTTCTACGCCACTCTACGTGGCCCGGCACAACGTCATCCCCAACTACGCTGCCTACATGACCCCGCACGACGCCCCGTACAAGCACACACTTGACCTCTGGCTCCTGCGGATCATTGAGGTCAGGCAACACCCCATTCCTCCCTCTCCCACCCTAAAGTATCACCTCTGCAGAATATTTTTTTGTACCTGGAAAATTACAAGTTGAAATTTGTATTATTTAAACCAGAATGATAATGTTAACAATAATCGTTGTTTCATGGTCGTATTTGTGACACTTAAACACTAGTAAACGTTCACAAAAGTATGGCAGTATATAAAAGGATGACACGAAGAAAGATTCATATAAATATTAATTTTCCCCAATGAATATAGTTACCTTAGAAACAATTATATAAAAGCTTCACTCATATATTTAAAGACATAAGATTTTTCTTGTAAATACTTAAAATAACATTATTATCTACAACTTGTATATTACGCTACAACGGGAGGCGTGAGCAAGCTGAGTATAAGCTAACGTACTTGCACATGTCCACTACACTTGAAATTGTGAAATGCATCATTACGTGTTGTTGTCACCAGAGTGGCCTGAAGGAGAAGTTTACCAATGACATGGTGCGGGAGACGTGGCAGGAGGTTCGTCACAGAAGGCAGCAGGCAGCAGCAGCAGCAGCAGGACCAGCAGCAGCAGGCGCAGCTGCAGCAGGAGAACCACAGCGCAACAGAGTCCGGGGAGAATCTACAGCCCCTCAGCATGACTCATTTGCAGGGACCCTTCTGGGCTCTCCTGCTGGGGCTTCTCCTCGCCGGCGTCTCCTTCGTCGCCGAAGTGTTGATAGCAAGACTGTCGCACTCTCCCTCACTCCGTTCCCAAGTCATAACTTGGGAACTCTTCCCTCCCAGTAATATACTGTGGACATACCCTCACAGTGATCACAAGTCACGCCACCTCCAACGTTCCAATTTCTTGGACTACTCGAGGTCTCCAATCGACCGGAAATAACTGTAATTTACAAGTCAGGAAATGAGTGACGCTGATTGTTGGCCTTACCGTTAGGTGTTATAGTTACTAATAATCGAGATAATACTTACCATAAGTATAGGCCCATGTAGAGCACTCGGGCTCTTCATATAAAGCAACCGAGCTCACTGTAAGCACCACGTGCAGCACCTTTAGGCTCCCAAAGAAGCACTTGGGTTCTCAAAAAAAAAAAAAAATGGTTTCGCTGTGCGTGTGCTCACCGTCATTCAGCGCCCCACGAACGCAAGTTAGCCCATCTCAATAAACACGAAGATCAGGCAGTTGTGTTACTCATATGTTTTGTCCTTTTCAATCATGCACAGAAAACGTGTATGATGTTATGGAGACGGGGTGGTTTTTAGCAGTCCTCCGGTGTTTACAGCAGCTGATGGAGTATGTGTTACGGATAAGGCTTTGGCTCTAACATAATTGAAGTAGCTTAGTTATAATTTGCATGCTAGCAGACCTAAGAGTAATTAAAGGTTGTTCTAAAGGAGAAATGCTGAATGCACATAGCATCTCGGTGTGCAAATGTTGGTTGGAGTACAAATGCCATATGCAGAATACTGAAGAGGCTACATATCTTATTTAATTTGCATATGAGAATGTTATAGTTATTTGAAATATTATTTATGGTAATTTTCACAGAACTCAGATATTAATGTGAAACATGGTATACAAACAACGTCTCAGGATTATGTATATTTATGTAGAGGTGTGAAGGAGACTGATAAGTAATTATCAAAAGAAGGTGCCAAGCGGAGAAGATTATATTCGTTAATATAGTTAATATACTGTGTACTTTGCATACAAATTTTAAGGAGTTCTGATTTGGTATTAATATGTAAATTTCATTTATCGGATTCAAGAAACAATATATAACATTTATAAGGGATGAGGGGATAGGATCAGAAGGCAGCTTAGCTAATGGTGTTGGTCTGTGAATTAATTTTATTCAGTTATTATGCACCCCATACCCATCCTGTGGGCAGTAGTGGAAAGGGTTACAGAGGCACATAATGGGTAGGGACTGAACCCCACAATTCATTTAGCTAAGCAAGTTACATAACAAATGTAATATATATTGAAAGGGTATTGTTACAACAATACAAATAGTTTCTAAATTTAGCAACTTACATATATTGGTTATCTTGAGATGATTTCGGGGATTTTTTAGTGTCCCCGGTTTTTAGTATAGTGTTTAGTTAGATTTTTTAGTGGTGAGCTAGTGTCATAATTGATATGTTTATCCTGGATACCGCCCCCCCCCGCCAACCAATGGCCAGCGGTGAAAAGGTTACAATCACCCATATTTACTATATACAGTTAGCAAACTTAGTGAATTCTTTCTTAGCAAACTTTCTAGTAGTGGATCATTTTGAATTAAATATTTACACATTCCTTGAACATTTGTTATAGAATTGTCTCTGAATTAATGTATAGTTTCACACTCCATCACATAGTGACGGAGGGTGTGCGAATAATTTTGTTGACAGTTTACATTTGGTCAGGTCTAAAATCAGCAGGTAATGAAAATTCCCAGATACTTACAGCCGAGCAGTAGTAACATCTAGGATTCTGCTGATTTTATTGGATGATCCATAGATGCGTGGCTCCTCTTGCATGATAGTATGATGACAGATGGAATTACTAGTGTAGATTTCATTTTGCCTCAGATCTATAAGGTTTTATTGAAGTTCTTTGTGTACTATTGCTCTCAGACTGCCTATAGGCAATCCATGATTGTAATCATCCACTTTGAAAGCAGATTATTTTACTAACTCATCAGCTCTATCATGCATTCGGAGGCCAACACGAGATGGAATCCACATGAAATGGACTCTGTTCAATCATTAATAATTTTGTTGTATTTGTGTATAGCTTCAGACACGAGCATATTACGGCCTAAATTATGTCTTAAAGAATTGACCCGCAATTAAGAATGATAAGGAATCACTTACAATTAGTGTATCAAGTTTGGAGACTTGTACATAAATAGTTCGGTCTGAAGGGTAAAGGCCCAGTTGTTTATACTGACTCCCCACTCAAAATACAAGCCATCGCCCATTGTCAGGACAACTGCACTTCCAGCCGTAAAAAAACGCGGAATATTAGTAAGACGATGGATTGAACAAACGTTTGAACAAAACGTTTGTTGCATGTTTGAATAAACAAGTCACAGGAAGCGTGATAAACAAGTCACGGGAAGTGTGATAACCAAGTCACAGGAAGCGGGATAAACAAGTCACAGGAAGCGTGATAAACAAGTCACAGGAAGCGTGATAAACAAGTCACAGGAAGCGGGATAAACAAGTCACAGGAAGCGGGATAAACAAGTCACAGGAAGCGGGATAAACAAGTCACAAGAAGCGTCACTAAAAACAGTCACTAAACAAGTCACAATTAAATAAAAACTCACAACAATATCATTGAATAAGCATGAGGGCATTAGCAACCCGACAGACAACAAGGCAGAGTATAATAACATTCTCCAGTTTCTAATTATGACAGCTGGCATTGAGATATACACGAATGATATAATTATCTTATGGCACTCGTCTCGGATAGTTACCCAGTGCAAGCCTCTGCCATTGTCGACGACACGGGTAACCCCGGCTATGGCAACAAAGCTGTCAACTGTAGTAGAAATGTGCAAAAATACCAGCATGTAAAATTGGAGAAATACTGAGAGCAAAGAAACTGGCAAATACGGTATAAATTGCCAAATATATTGTGACATTTGAATACCATCACGCTGTGGCAACCATAGGAATAATGTTAACCAAATAAACGTCGTGATATAATGAGTGAATATATAAAAAAAACAAGAAATCTTAGAGAGAAGCATGTTCGTAAGTTCCGAACTGATGCGGAGCCTAGGGCACCCAGGGCAAGGCGGACCGTAATGCGATCCTTGGGGGCATTCATCCCTCTTGCTGCTAAAATGTCGTGGGGGGTTTATCACGGCTCTTCTCCAGCCTCGACACTACTCATGTTCCCGGTCAGGAATGTCCCCTAACCTCCACTGGCAGGGTGACCTCCAGAAAAACGGACTTGACAAAAACACCCGAAACGCTATGCGTACTAGTGGTTTTAGGTATTGTATGTACTAACTCTATCTATAAATCAATCAGAATGTATGCAACTCTGCATCTATGTATGTACTTTTCCTAAATAATTATTAATTATTATTATTTATTATTATTATTATTATTATTATTATTATTATTATTATTATTATTATTATTATTATTATTATTATTATTATTAAAAACGGAGCGTCCGTCCCACAACGCCGCTTGGCGTAGAGAATGAAGGTTGACGCACTTAGCATCTCCTAAACTGATCAAACTTCCCTAGTTTAAGGAGGTCCTGTGCAACATGGATGCATCTAATGGTTCGGTATAGGTTAATTGAAATTTAAATTGACAATTTTTATTCACAAATGTACACAGAGTTTGCACTTTACCAAATTCAAAAATGTTAATTTATGCAATTATTGCGCATTTATAAGCGACTTAGTTTACACATTTCAAATACATTATTCATACATGAAAAATGAAAGATTAATAGCCTAACGCTTGATTTTAAATATAAATTATATACTGTATAATAAAAAACGGAAAAGTGGACTAAAATGAAAACAATTTGACTAAGCTTCAATATTGACATGTAGCCTCATCTCCGCACCATTAAGGAGGCATTATTAACACCTCCTGGAGACGCAGAGCGCCACAAGAAAATAAAGAACACAAACAAGAAATTAGCCAACCATTACCTCCGCGAAAAGGAAGATGTTAAAACCCGCTCGCACGACGCCCTATGATCTAAGGCAGCGGCACTGTGCAGCTGGACCTATGTTGTCGCATTGCAGTCCAGCTATGTCAATAGGCCTATTGGCATAGCTCGAGTGCATGGGGGAGTTGTGTAAAACCCTGGATTGTGTTTTTCCCTCCAACCTACTGCTGGGTAAATATCACTGTTTTATTATTATTAACATATTTATTGACAAAATTAATTACAATTTTGCCTAATCTGAGGATTTTGATAGTCTTATTAAAGTGAGGATAATGCTAATATTCACTGTCACGCAGGACAGAGGGTCATACATAAGACAATAGGTCTAAACTGTAGGCTGAAGCACATATATATCATGGTTACAATCAATGTTTTAATGTATGGATATGTGAAAACAACTTTCTATTGTGCACTGCCACACAAGGGCAGGGATGGGTTCATAAGTGATGCAGCTTAGAAGTAATATAAATAAAAATTGTCACTGTAAGTCAGAGATGAGTAGCAAGCGTAGAAACAACAGTAGCGACAATAGCAGTAACAGTAGAAACAGCTGTAGGGCCAATTAGTAGCAGTAGAAACAGTTAGATGTAGCGACAATAGCAGCAGCAGCAGTAGCAACAACTATTGAGCCAATAGCAGTAGCAGCTGTTATTAATAACAATATTAATTTATATTTGAGAAAATTCCTATTTTGAATAAACAGCATGTTAAAATTGATGAATGCGTCTTTGGGGTCGACTGCTGGATGGAATAGACTTGGTCTGAGGACGGGTTGTGTATAAACCGCTTTTCATTCATAGACAGAGGGGTTTGGCGGGTGCATGGAATGGACTTTTGGTCTTGTTTAGAGGACGGGCTGCGGGCCAGGCGTCCCGTGAATCACCGGATCGACTGTCTCTTGAATCACCAGATCTAGTGAATCACCAGGTCGGGTGTGAGCCACCGGGCCGGGCTTCTCGTGAGCCACCGGGTCTGGGGTCTTGTTAACAGCAACGTGACGCCTCTACATCACCGCTTAATGGTTGCTTTTCCGCGCCATTTGACGGAGTATAACCCGTAACGAGATGAAGACGGCCGGGGGGGGGGGGGGTGAAGGGGGACAGCTGGGCGTAGGGGCGGCACGCTCGCTGTCTAGTGGGGGTAGGTGGAGGTTGTTGTAAATGGTGGTAGTGGTGGCAGGGGTGGTGGTGATAGTGGTGGCAGGGGTGGCGGTAGTGGTGGCAGGGGGGGGTGGTGGTAGTGGTGGCAGGGGTGGTGGTAGTGGTGGCAGAGGTGGTGGTAGTGGTGGCAGGGGTGGTGGTAGTGGTGGCAGGGGTGGTGGTGATAGTGGTGGCAGGGGTGGTTGTAGTGGTGGCAGGGGTGGTGGTACTGGTGGCAGGGTTGGTGGTAGTGGTGGCAGGGGTGGCGGTAGTGGTGGCAGGGATGGTGGTAGTGGTGGCAGGGGTGGCAGGGGTGGCGGTAGTGGTGGCAGGGGGGTGGTGGTAGTGGTGGCAGGGGTGGCAGGGGTGGCGGTAGTGGTGGCAGGGGTGGCGGTAGTGGTGGCAGGGGTGGTGGTAGTGGTGGCAGGGGTGGTGGTAGTGGTGGCAGGGTTGGTGGTAGTGGTGGCAGGGGTGGTGGTAGTGGTGGCAGGGGTGGTGGTAGTGGTGGCAGGGGTGGTGGTAGTGGTGGCAGGGGTGGTGGTAGTGGTGGCAGGGTTGGTGGTGATAGTGGTGGCAGGGGTGGTGGTAGTGGTGGCAGGGGTGGTGGTAGTGGTGGCAGGGGTGGTGGTAGTGATGGCAGGGTGGTGGTAGTGGTGGCAGGGGTGGTGGTAGTGGTGGCAGGGGTGGTGGTAGTGGTGGCAGGGGTGGTGGTAGTGGTGGCAGGGGTGGTGGTAGTGGTGGCAGGGGTGGTGGTAGTGGTGGCAGGGGTGATGGCGGTGACCTTTGTTAGACCAATACCAATACTAGAATCTGCAGACGAGGTGTCACAATAACGTGGCTGAAATATGTTGACCAGACCACACACTAGAGGGTGAAGGGACGACGACGAAACGTCGTCGTCCCTTCACTTTCTAGTGTGTGGTTTGGTCATCTGGAATCTGCATCTTGTGAAGCACAAAATCAGAATGGAATAAGTACGGAGGCTTTCAACAAGATTAGTGGCAGAGCCAAGAGGAGTAAGCTATAGATCTCACAACCTTAGAGGACAGAAGAAGCAGATGAGATATAATCACAACATACAAGATACTGAGGGGAATAGACATGGGGGATAAGGACAGATTCCTTCAATTGAGAGAAAGNATTGTTTTCTATGTTTTCGGTGTTTTCTATGAAGATTTTCAAGGGAACTATTATGTTAAGTATGTCACCTATGCACGCAACTAATAAGTCAATATTGACTTATTAAATTTGCGAGGACGGGTTGTATAATTATAAGGTGTGCAGAATAGATTTAATTGTTAATGTAATAATCTCCGTTGAGGTCGGATTAAGACATATTATGCCTACTGTAATCCTTTTTGCGCTACCGCTCACAGGATGTGTTTGGGGTCCTCAATAAACTAGTCGCCCCCCGGCGACAACAATCAAAACTGACTTCAGGACAGTCAACTTATAATGTGCACGGCTAAAAAATAACACTGCCCCACACTTGAATTTACAATTAACTAATTCTTAATGCATGGTAGATCAACAACACCAGAGAGCCCGCCACTCACCTGTCAATGTTACAACTCCATGAGAGAATAGGAAGGTTTAATATGTCAGTCAACCGGCTCATGATGTACAAACAATTATAGTGCCATAAAATCTGTGTTCGGGAATAGTTTGTGACTGGAAAGCATCTTCCAGACCAGTGACAGGGAACCATCTTCCAGACTGAGATCCAGTCAACCAATCCAAGCATGATAACCAGTGTATTCATTGAACCACTGATCATCACCAATGGGTTATATCCACAGAGTTTCAATGCACCAATCACAGCAACGTATTCCAGAACGAGGTGATGTAGCCGCTTCCTATTGATCAATGATAAGGTCTTCACACAAATATAAACAAATTCTAACTTAGGCAATATTCAGCACGACCTTTTGCATCAGATTTTGTTTATAATTGAGATTGACAGCCGCTTGTATATATTCCAACACCAGAAGCGGGAACTAACATTATGGGCACTGGTCAACGTGCGGGAACACTTCAACTGTAGCCAGTAAACTCCTCAAAATAGCAACATTAGTGAGTATCTCTTTCTTGTATTAGTAAAGTATTCGGTTAAACTGTATCTCTTAGTAAAATCTAATTTGGTGGTTCTCTAAATGAAAAGTATTTGCAAGCTTAGTGTTAAAATCTATTAATCCTCTGTATTATATTAATTATAAATAATATTATAAATCTATTAATTCTCTAAATCTATTAAAATCCTCTGCCCGAAACGCTGCGCGTACTAGTGGCTTTACAAGAATGTAATTACTATGCTATGTATTCTCACAATCCCAATGTACCTTCTTGTATATATATAAATAAATAAATAAATTAATTAATGTATGAAACTCTGTTTACAGTATATTGCTCTGAAGCGTGTACAAAATGTTGTTACCATACATTTAAACATAATATAAAATTTGGTTATACAGCAATACAAAGTTCATACATAAAACAGCTGAATAAACTTTTATGTTTACTGCATTATTGACGTTCTTGTAGTTGTATAAACATTTTGGTCAGTTTAGACTTGAGATCACATCCTGATCATTCATAAAATGAAGTATGAGAACTTGACACATACTTGGTAAGTAATCGCTTTCACACGCATGAACAGCAGGAAGCAGGCTAGGCTAGGATGTGGCTTGTGTGTTTTTTTATTATTATTTTCTACTACAGGCGTGACCACACATTAACAATGCTAACCATCATATATACTTTTTCTTCTGTCCTCCATGGACAGGGTTAGAGATTTGTTAAGCATATAGTTCAGGGATTTATTGAACAATCAACCACAGAAGGTGATTGTAGTGCTTTTAAAATGCTAGGCTAAGCTACATACGTAAATACATAAATACACAGATTTACGTATGCCCTACATAAAGTGTTCGATGTGTCTTTTACACAGTGCTTGTGGTGGCGGTGCTGGGACTCATCCTTCCATGTGTGTACTCCGTCCCCCCTCTGCCTCTATCACTAGGTTAGTTCACGAATCTGTTTTTGGCGCTACTTGTCTCTCCTCTGTCTATGTCGCTACGTGTTACCTGTGTGTATCCATATATATCTTCCCCTCTCTGTTTATGACGCCATACTTGCCTCATCTTTGTCTATGACATTAAACTTGCCTCAGTTCTGTCTATGATGCTACTTATCTCCTGTGTGTTTTTGTGTGTATATGTCTATAATCCCGGGACAAAGATAAGCAAACAATGTACTTGCAACAATGCTTCAACGTTGATGATGTTTTTTGATACGATGCTGTTCCTTAAGCATGGTTTGCACTACTTGGCCTTGTATGCAAGACCCGATTTGCCGTAATAGACAGTGATTTTAGTTATTTTGAAATATTTCTTTCTAAATTGGTTTATTACAATTAATATTACTATATTAAGAACATGAATTACTGACAGTTTTTGTTAAGTTAGGTTAGGATAGGTTAGGTTAGGTAGGTTAAGCTAGGTTTGATCAAATTTCTATGATTGTTTTAGCTCAAACTGTAAACAATTCAAATCATATATAATGTAATGAAAAGCTTAATCCATTCCATAAGCATTTGTTTTTGAAAAAAATATCATTTCATGAAAATTCGGCTTGTTAGGCTCCGTTCATCCCTGTGGCACCTTTCTCTTTGAGAGGACATGGGTGAACCCAGGCTTCCTGGTTGTAATCATTCTCTTGGATGTATTCCACTTCATGAATGTACTTCGCCTCATGGAGGTATTTCGGCTCATAGATGTATTTCAGTATCAGCGAGAGGGCGAGGAGGGCTGGCTGACGCAGGGGATACCGTGAGAGGCGTGATGGAGGCCGCCTCTTCACCTAACTGTACCATCCTCATTCTAACCGACGGTACACCCTCCGCTACAGCTTTTCTCCAGGTGCGTCCTTCCCACACTGTTACACTCCTCCAGATGCACTCTTCTGCAGCCCGCTCTCTTGATTTGCCACAACGTACAAAGTACAATAGTAACGAGAAAGACGAAGTTCACGAACCCAAGCCAAGTTCTCGAACACACGAAGTTCTTTAACCTTAGGTTAAAGAGATGGTTTAGGAATTGAAGAAATCACTGCCTGGCAATGTCATATAGTGAGAGATGTGGATGGTCAATATGTCACCGAATAATCGAGATTTTGTGGAGATTTATGATAGTGTACGTGCTTTGTGTGGAGAGTTACGATCTGGGAGAGTTAACAATCATGCAGGCAGCAAAAGTAAAATAATAATAAATGTAAAATATAAACCTCATGTACTGAATAAGATTAGACATGTAGTGAGGCAGATTTTAAAAAATATATTAACCATTATCACACATAAATGATACTTTTATCCAGATGTATTTTCACATTATTACTTGTGTATGTGTGCAGAGAGTGGAGGTCGGGTGCCCGTGGGGCGTGTGGAGGTTGAGAGGCACCAACACCTCCCACCTACAGCACCTCACTGCCCTCAGGAAGGTTAGTCTCAATGTCCCACAAAAATGTATAATCTCGCAAAGTCATCACACAGGCCTATTTAATAGTTTCACCCCAATGGTGCAAAACGCATGATTTTATATATTTATATTTATTATATATAAGCGTTAGCATAAAATGACTAGAGGTGAAATAATCCCTGTTAAACTGCTGGGGTTAACAGTGGCCTCCGCTACAAAGGAATGCAAGGCATATGTACCGAAACATGACCCCAATATATCGGGAAATATTGTTCACATCGAGCAGCGTATTTACGTTGAAAGCTCACTTCAGTACTCAACTGTGTTCAGCCTAAATTATATATTTGCAGGCTGGTTAGTAAGCTCTTGTGACGGCCTTAATAACTCGTGGTTGATGGGTCTCAAGACCAAAGCTAACTTTAACAAAGTTGAGGACTAAAGTATTCTTGCCGAAGAGTTGAGTAAGCTAATGTTGCGGCTTTAATATCCCTCGTGGTTGATACACCAAACCAAAAACCTGTGGCGGGAGGAGGGGAAGCGGCACTGGTGAATATGACCCTGAGGAACACATAGAGGGTCCTGATGGGGATTAGTGAAGATGGCGCTGATACATGCAAGCTGCAGGTGCGGCGTGGGTCCTGGGGGACGACTGTGGTGGTGGCGAGCGAGGACCCCGTCTTCCTCGCCACCTTCGCCCAGCAGGCCCAGCAGGCGCGTCTCCTGGTGTGGGAGACCAGGCTGCTGCTGGTGACTCGCCTGCCCCTGCAGCAGGTTCAAGCCCTTCTTCAGCGACATTGGACGTTCTCCATGATGAATACCGTCTTGATCAACGTCCAACAGGCACAACGGAGAATCAGGTACGAAGCGTCTGCAGTTAATGCAATTATTTTTGTGCATACTAGTCGGAAGAATTTTATGGAAATATATTTTAACTGATGACAGAATGAATATAAAAATAAAAATGCAATAATATTTTGGTAATATTGACAACTGCAGACATATTTTGTTATAAATTACCAACAGCCAAAATATTTTTTTTAATATTTGTATGGCTGTATATTAATATATAATTCAGTTAAAATTGAGATTCTTAAAAAAAATCAAACCTGTCCTATAATTCTTCTAATGACACAAGAGTTCCTTCTTAAATTTTGTGGAAAGTACAAAATAATGATTGCAAAATAGGCAGGAAGTATGTAAATACAAACCTGCTGAGTTCTATATAGCGCTTGGAACGAATATGAAAATAATGATATATACACTGAGTGTATATTTTGCAGGTGCGGCGTGTACACGCACCTGCCGTACAGGCGGGAGGGGGCGCGGCTGGTGCTCCTGGCGCAGTGGTCCTCCGGAGCTCCTCGTGAGTGGGTGTCCGCCACGCACCTCTTCCAGGAGAAGTTTGCCAAGTGTGTTTATCACTCCCTGCACTTTGCATAGACCAACATAGTGGGGAACATTACGTTGAAACTTTATACTTAAATTATGCTTTACGTATTTATTGCACTTAGGAAGGAGGACATTTTTTTTTCTGGAAAATAAACAGCAAGAAATGACACAGTTAATCCTTAGCATCACTAAAGCCAGTAGGACTACTGAAAACAGGATACAGCTACGTGAGTAGATATACTGTAGTGTTCCTTGCTTCATCACATATGTTTACACAAAACCAGTGGAGGTTTACACAGAAAATGGGAGTATACAGGGGGGTGACTCGTACAATTGTGGTTCTTATTGAATGTTGTTGTTGTTAAAGATTCGCTATCTGGAACAAGAAGATCCAAGTAGCACGGGCTATGGTGAGCCCGTAGTGCCTCTTATTGATTGGAGATTTGTACAATGATTTTTTTTTTATAGATTATACTAGTTTGTAATGATTGTGGTCGTCTGTACAGATCGTGGTGGTTTATACTGATTGTAGTTTGTGTAGATTGTGATCTATTATTTATACCATAGAGACGAGGGTACCCAGAGTTCCTGTCATGGTACCGTTCTTTTGCAACATCTAGTTAATACCAAAGGTTAGCACCAGTGCTGATGACTGTACACTCACTTTTTCCGGAGACAGGTTATCGTTGCCCCAGATAACACCCAAGTGGTGGCCATCTCACGGAGGCGCCAAATGTCCCCGCCTCTCACAAAACTAAACAAGAAAACACTAATATACAACCCATCAATGACCATATGAGAGGAAGATGTTGAACATCTGATCTTCACAAGACATGTGAACAATTTTTATACCCAAATGCGCTAGGAATAATTATTTGATAATATTTATAATAAAAGTAAAGATAATACTATATAATAATAATAATAATAATAATAATAATAATGCACAAAGAAAAATCACATTAACGTAACGTATTAATGAGAAAATCAGTAGGAACCACGGGGAGGATTCGAACCAATGCTGTGGGTACTTCCAAGTTGACACCTTAGACCACTGCACCACACCCAGAGTACATGGGATCAATATGTGAAATCCTTGACTTGGCTTCAGTTGAAGTCTCAGGACCTCTCGAGGATTCAGTTGAATCCCCAGGTTGCTCTGCTTTTGACCATGTCGTGGTGTAGTGGTTTAAGGCGTGCTCCTAGGTTGGAATCCCAGTGCATAAGTTGGAATCATCGTCATGGCTCCTACTGATTTTAACAGTAATAATAACCCCACACACCTTTTATTTTAGTTATTTAAAATCAGGAATGTACATTTTAACCTCTCCTTGACCCAAGCACCCTCCCTCACCCCCGGGGCCACCAGTTTCCAGGGTGCTCAAGTTCCGGTGACGATGATGCTGGTGTCCCCGTTCTGGAAAGTGGTGGGTACGGGCACCAGTGACGGCACAACAACCAGGTACTCCGGCACGGGTGGCGACGCCACGACCAGGTACTCCGGCACGGGTGGCGACGCCACGACCAGGTACTCCGGCACGGGTGGCGACGCCACGACCAGGAACTCCGGCACGGGTGGCGACGCCACAGCCAGGTACTCCGGCACGAGTGGCGACGCCACGACCAGGAACTCCGGCACGAGTGGCGACGCCACAGCCAGGTACTCCGGCAGAGACTACCTCATGATCAACTCCGTCGCCCGAGTCCTCAACTTCTCCATCAATTTCCGGCGCTCTCTCAGTATAGTCGAGGTTCACCTAAAGTCTCGTTTACATGTGATTTTTTTGTGTTGTATTTATAAAGTAAATTTGTATTATTATTTGTGTTGCAGTTATTGTATAAAATTATTTAAAATGACGAGGAATACAGCACCTTCACTAACATTTACACACTTATACTGACACAGTAAGACATCCTATTACTGACTACTTCGTTCGGATAATAATGATCCCAAATGATTAACAAGTAAAATACGTGATAGGACAACAAAAAACCATATAAAGGAGATTCAAAGATTGAGAAAACTACCAAATAAATGTGGACAAAAATAAAAGGAGACATTGAAGAGGAAATAAGAAAGGCTTAATGAGCTTATGAAACCAGGGTGACAAGAAATACAAAACAAAACATCCCAAAGACTTTTTCCAGCTTTACCAGATCAAAGTGGTGGAAAAAAAAAACAGCACCTGTATAAACAAATACGACCCAACTAATAAATATTGAAGGAGATATGACCAGTATGGTTAATAATGACTTTGCCTCAGTGTCTGACAGTGAAGACCTGGCCAACCTTCCCTGCGTGAAGCAATATATGGCTACTCCATCGAAATTAACTATGTAACACTCAGGTTAATAAAGATGATATATTTAAACAAATTTAACAAACTGAAACCAGCAGAATAGTGAATGGGTCCATAGAGAGAAAGGGTTAGAGCTAAAGGGGCACTGCTCTAGACTGTGCCAATAAGCTCGCTACGATAACTCTGACGTCTTATCATCTTCTAAGTTAGATTACATAACAGATCAAACATAAATATTGGAGGGTTGTGGTGTTCTAATTAATAATGGATAGCCACATTATTGGTGCTGTGTTGACCAGACCACACACTGGAAGGTGAAGGGACGAAGACGTTTCGGTCCGTCCTGGACCATTCTCAAAGTGGTGGAAAAAAAAGAGAAATCAATCGACTTGAGAATGGTCCAGGACGGACCGAAACGTCGTCGTCCCTTCACTTTCTAGTGTGTGGTCTGGTCAACATACTTCAGCCACGTTATTGTGACTCATCGCCTGCATTGGTGCTGTGGTTCATGTACTCTTGGTGCATGATAGACACACATGTCGTTGGTGTATGGATGAACTCATACCCTTGGTGCATGGATGAACACATCCATGGTACATGGATGAACACATCCATGGTACATGGATGAACACATCCTTGGTACATGGATGAACACATCCTTGGTGCAGGGATGAACACATCCTTGGTACATGGATGAACACATCCTTGGTACATGGATGAACACATCCTTGGTACATGGATGAACACATCCTTGGTACATGGATGAACACATCCTTGGTGCATGGATGAACACATCCTTGGTGCATGGATGAACACATCCTTGGTACATGGATGAACACATCCTTGGTACATGGATGAAACCATCCTTGGTACATGGATGAACACATCCTTGGTACATGATGAACACATCCTTGGTACATGGATGAACACATCCTTGTACATGGATGAACACATCCTTGGTGCACGTGTGAACACATCACTGTACGATATAATTTAGGTATTTAAAATGTTTTCTTTCGAGATTCTATCATTTGTATAAATTCTAATGAGAATCTCATCATTTGCAAGTAAAAGTAGTTTTTTTTTAATTCACATCAACCACTTGGGGTAAGACGGTAGAGCGACGGTCTCGCTTCATGCAGGTCGGCGTTCATCCCTGACTGTCAAGTGGTTGGGCACCATTCTTTCCCCCCGTTCGATCCCAAATCCTTATCCCGATACCTTCCAAGTGCTACATAATCGTAATGCCTTGCGCTTTTCCCCCTGATAATTCCCCCCAACTGGGAGGAAGCTGGAAGCATAGCTGGATATATTGATATATATCCATAGCTGGATATTGAGCATAGCTCAATTACAAAGCATAGCTTTCATAATTGAGCTGGAAGCATAGCTTTGCAGAGAAATATCCATAAATATGTTTTAAATCAGCTGGTGGTTGAATTAGGTGATGGACAAACTTGAAGATGGCTCGCCATGATCTCTGCCTTCCGGGTGATGTGATAACCCAGATCCTGGCCCGCGTCGACACACCTACTTCATCGAGCGGGCAACCTTCACCTTCAGCATGGCGAAGCCCACTATTAAACCGCTCTGGCAGAACATGTACTACCCGCTGAGGGGCGAGGTGTGGGCAGCGTTGGCGGCCGCTCTCCGGTCATGCCTGGCCTCTTGTACCTGGTAGGTGGTGATCTTCCTCTCTCTCTGTCTGTCAGGGCTCTTGTACCTGGTAGGTGGTGATCTTCCTCTCCTCTGTCATATCAGGCCTCTTGTACCTGTAGGTGGTGATCTTCTCTCTCTCTGTCATGTCAGGCTCTTGTACCTGGTAGGTGGTGATCTTCTCTGATTTTGACTCCTGTAGAGTACAAATGTTGAATTATATACACTGAGTGAGCATTTATGTATAATTCACTGGGATAGATCTATTGTTGATACAGAAAAGTGACGTCCTTATGTCAAGTTCGTTATAGAGTGCTCAGAGAGACTATTTTTTTCAAGCGCTTTTTGCTGGCAGGTAGCGTACGCCGGGGACCACAAGGCAAGGAACACCCTGAAGACTGGTTCCACCACGCTCAAATGGTCCGCCATGATGCTTGGACAGGACATAATGGCGAATCTGTCCAGTGTAATGTCTGTCCGAATGCTGGTGGCGGTGTGGGCATTCTTGGCTTTTATCATAGGCACGCTTACCGTGGCACCCTCACCGCCTTTCTCACCATACCCAAGTACCCGGCCCGCCCGGAAACTATTGACGACCTCGCTCGCGTCGGTGTCAGGTGGGTACCGGGAACTGGGGAAGGTGTCAGGTGGGTACTGGTGACTGGGAAGGTGTCAGGTGGGTACTGGTGACTGGGGAAGAAAATTTATGAATGCGTCTGTGGGGTTGACCGCTGAATGTAATGGACTTGAGTCGAGGACGGGTTGCTAAATGCTTCACATACGTACTACAAATACAAATAGTCGCCAACAGAACCTAAACACCTAACCTAACCTAATCAATGCTTAAACATGCACAATATGTTAATCTAAAATAATATTAATTTATATTTGAGAAAATTCTTATTTTGAATGAACTGCATGTTAAAATTGATGAATACATCTTTGGGGTCGACCGCTGGATGGAATGGACTTGGTCTGAGGACGGGTTGAAACAGAACATAATACTTCTTTGACCAATGAAAGTGTTTGAAACATTTACTATCGTTCATTCATGTGTTGACATCATATACTATTATAAAACAAAAACAGCTTGTGCCATACGTCCCCTGTTAAGCTAAATATAATGTTCTATATTAGTAAACATAACGTATTGTAGAGCATAATGTTTACTGCATAAATGTAAATCAAATACTTATTTATAATCCACTATTATTCTCAGCATGTTCTGTGTATACTCCATGGAATATAAATAGGGAATTCATAACGTTCATGAACATCCAGTCAACAGTGTTACCATATTGCTAGAATATTTATGTTGACCAGACCACCACTAGAAGGTGAAGGGACGACGACGTTTCGGTCCGTCCTGGACCATTCTCAAGTCGATTGTGTATATCGACTTGAGAATGGTCCAGGACGACCGAAACGTCGTCGTGCCTTCACCTTCTAGTGTGTGGTCTGGTCAACATAGTTTAGCCACGTTATTGTGACTCATCGCCTGCAGTTATATTTATACTATAATCTTAATCTAATATGGACTGGGTTCTTCCATGTACACTTTCCTCTTC
>WNGS01003388.1:18954097-18978719 GCA_020271785.1 Procambarus virginalis | reverse complement strand
TTAGCGCGTCCTCGTAATTATCTAACCCTCTTGGATGTATATATTAAATTATGTAACTAAATCATCAGTGAAGGTACTAAAAGAATAAAAAGAATAATAATATTTGGGTTTAATTCCTGAGCTCATAATGTGCTTCTTTCCGCTGTCGACCTGATGATGGGCGGTTTAAAAAACTATAAACTACCAATAATACCCTCACTATACACTACCATAGACTGCCCTCACTATAGACTACCATAGACTACTCTCACTATAGACTACCATAGACTACTCTCACTATAGACTACCATAGACTACCCTCCCTATAACTACCATAGACTGCTCACGATAGGCAATCTATGGTAGTAACACCCGGACACATACACCTTCACATTTTATATAGCGAAAAAATAAGCCACATAGGGATAAATTAGGATTTAGAAGACATGGTAGATCATCTTATTACAGATGATGAAACGCTACTGCTAACGGGAGGAGTATGGGGTGCACAATAAACTACCGCTAACGGGAGGAGTATGGGGTGCACAATAAACTACCGCTAACGGGAGGAGTATGGGGTGCACAATAAACTACCGCTAACGGGAGGAGTATGGGGTGCACAATAAACTACCGCTAAACGGAGGAGTATGGGGTGCACAATAACCAACCACCTCCGGCGGCACCAATCAAAATGTAGTGCATAATAAATGAAATAATCATACAAGGTTAAATAACCTTAGATCGCCTATAAACTACATGACAGCCAGAGCCCAGTAATACACCAAGGACGCTAGCAAAGCTGTATAAAACATGAAACAAGGTGAAAGTTGCAATAGATATGCAATCCAACGTCACATTACCATGCAGGAAGAGCCATGTCTCAACCCATCCTCGACTCAAGTCCATTACATCCAGCCGTCGCCCCCACAGACGCATTCATAAATTTTAACATGCTGTTCATCAAAACAAGAATTTTCTCAAATATAAATTAATATTATAATATATTAGCATATTGTGCATATATAGGCATAGGTTAGGTTAGGTTAGGTGTTTAGGTTCGGTTGGCGATTATTTGCATTTGTAGTACGTGGGTGAAGCATTTATAGCGTTGTGGTTCGAACGAAACTCGTCAGTGAAGCACTTGTTCCGGAAGTGTTCGAACGAAATCAGTTGTGAGTCGTGTGTAAACCGTTTTTCATTCATAAACAGGGGTTTGGCGGGTGGATGGAATCACTTTTGGATCTTTGTTTGGAGGACGGGCTGCATGTCTCTGGCCAGGCTTCGACCCTGGGAGTGGCTACACGACTGGGCGTGAACAATCCACAAGGGTCGTGACGAGGGTTCGAACCTATGTCCGAGAGGATCCCAGACGCTGCCTTGATCGACTGAGAACCACTAGGAGTGGTTCTCACTTACTGCGGACCTTTTGGCAGGTCATTAAGCCTATGTTTTTTTTATTACTAGGCACAAAAGCCATTCTTTAAATTATGGAAGAAAAAAGGATCTGTAAGGATTATTGTCCGATGTATGGATATAACCTTAGATGCACGTGTGCGCGTACGAGCGTATAACTATGAGTGTATAAAATACTGTCTCATTATTATACTCGGTGTATAAATACTAAGACAACTCTACCAACAAATATATAAGAAATATTAAAATATGCCAAAATTAAATATTACCCAAAAATCATTGGCAAGTTTACCTAGTTTCTGTAGTGTTGTTTGAGCTCGTTGTGTTAGCAAAACAGGGGGTTTGGCGGGTGCATGGAATGGACTTTCGAGTCTTTGTTTAGAGGACGGGCTGCCTCCCACCTAATGCGTACCATATATTTTGTTTTACGGAACCCACGAATGGGTTAAATATGCAACGTGTTGGTCAAAATTAAAGCACCGTAGTATTGATGTTTTCAGTGCACGGCCTCGATAGGTTAGGTGGGGTGCTTGGGTTCGCACGCTTCCGGCTAGGCAAAGCAGTTGCACGTTTTACGGAGAGAGCAAGTTGAGAGAAGGGACTGAACAAGTCAGCACCATGTTGACAAGTTCTCAGCCCTCCTTGGTCGTCAGTGTTGGTTGCTGCCGCTGACCTTGCCACTACGTCTCCAAATGTTACATTGGGATTTGATTAGTTTGAACATACTGAATAGTATTGGTTTAAAAAGGGCGTTAGCAAGTCACTGATGTACATGTAATAAATAGATGAGGCCCTAAAATACTGCCCTTATTCCATGGTAATCCTGTGGTTAATTAAGATTAGTAAGATAACATGTTGCATTGTAAGTAAACGCAGCCAGCTCACGCAATCGTCTAGACCAAAGTTCATTGGGTATGTTTCCTTACACTTGATGTCTCTGCTCACCTCGCAATAAATAGGTACCCGGGAGTCAGGCAGTTGTTGTGGGTTGCATCCTGGGGAGGGTCTGTCATTGGACTAGGGAGATCTCGATAACTCCCCAAAATGCTTTCTGTTCCCGTCATAGGGAACCAATTATGCATGTCAGACCATCATGTATAGTGTGATTATAAGCTATTTGAGCTAGTTGTGAGGGAGGGGTCAGGCGTTGGAGACGATAAGCTATCTGTTGTTGTTGTTATAGATTCAGCTACTCGGAACAAGTTGCAAGTAGCACGGGCTATGGTGAGCCCGTAGTGGACTTACCCGGCACAGGAGCGGTGCTGTGATGATAAGCTATCTATAGCAGTGTTTTAAATATTCTTAATTGCTAGCTGATCACCTGACTCGTCAGGTGAATATCGACTTATCTTGAAGTTTTACCTAGAAACTCATTTTCGTTGTTCTAAATTTATATTTTTTTATGTATTGTATGCCTGTACTTTATTTAATGTTAAGCTACTTGAAAAAGATATTGGTGAAGCTTGAGCCAGAGTTTTCATGTGGTAAATTTACCAGATTTCTCGAAGATCTGATTGTCAAGAGAACATGTTCTAAATGCAAGTCAGCCGAGGAATGAATGACCGCTGTTGACGTTCTTGAGAAACGTACAGTCAGACACAATCTGCAGCTGACTGGCCATATTGTGTTGTAACCATCCGTCTCCCGGTTGTCCACGAAGATGAGCCAGGTTGGGAACCATTCCCTTAACCCGAATCTGCCTGAAATGTTTTGCGTGCTAGAGGTTTTAAAAGAATGTAAAATTTCAATGCACTGTACCCTCATAAGCCCAATGTACCTTCTTATATATAAATAAATAACCCACCTGGAGGAGGCCTGGTCGACGACCGGGCCGTGGGGTCGCTGAGCCCCGAAATCACCTCAAGGTAAATCAAATCACCTCAAGGTAACCCTATCCCCTTCTCGCCCAGCCACTTGGGCTGGAAGGTAGAACGATGGTCTTTCTCCTTGCAGGTCGGCGTTCAATCCCCGACCGTCCAAGTAGTTAAGCACCATTCCTTCCCTCCGTCCTATACTAAATCATTATCCACATCATATCCAGGTGCTATATTCGTAATGGCTTAGTGCGTGCTACAAATAATTACCTTAGTTTACCCCTACACCACTCCCCTTCTCTTTTATTTAAACTATGGGTAGACTTCAATAAGATTAACATTTAATTTATGCAAATTCTGTATGACATCATTTTAGTAAGGCCGACGTTATAACAATAAAAAATTCTCAAAAATAATTGTGGGAATCAAGTCATGAAAGTGTGTTTATTATGCGTAACTATGCGTTTTAGCTTAGTTCATATATTATGCACTCCATACCGGTCTTGTGGGCGGTAGTGGAAAGGGTTAAAGAGGCACATAATGGGCTCTGGGACTGAACCCCACAATTCATTTAGCTAAGAAAGTTCACATCAAAATCAAAAGGAACTATCTGAATGTGCTTCTCAACTTGAACAACAGATTTGCATAATAGGCCGTGTTCCGGGCACCAGGTGAGTGGCCAGCTCGTTTCGAAGAGTTCAGCAGTGTGTGAAAAAATGACGAAGTACTTTGTTCATTCTGAAAAAGCAGTGAAAGATAAAACAAGTTTTAGAAGTGATAAAAAAACTTATGAAGGTCTGTTGAAAAAGCTAACTTCAGAACAGTTAGACAGTAAACCACGTTGCGTGAACTTGGTTTACTGTCTGTGTTTACAGAAACACACCGCTTCGATTGTGTATGTTGACAAACTGATTCAAAGTAGTATAAGGTCATTGCATGGACTAAAAGAGAAACCTGGCACTAGAACTTTAGAAGCTCAAAAGGCAATTGAAATGGGGACGTTAGGAGGAATTACCATAACAAGTCACATGAAAATTGTCTCCATTAATTATCAACAGTTTCTTACTAGCTTTGTGAAAAATTTTCAGCACCGTATGTTCCTGACAACATCCATGAAAGGCTTTCAAAACGTCTGAACCTCAATGTATAAATCATTGCTAAGTGAGATGTGTCCTTGAACAAGACTACTGACCTGATGAAATACCACCTAATTACGAATCTGAAATGTTATATCTCTGTAAGAGGTTTAAACTTTCTTCTAAGTCTCTAACGGCATTTGGTGTAGAATATTTGAAGCATCATGGGCGTCTCATCCCCCAACATTTACCCCCCATTACTGAGCTGTTTACAAGTTATTCCAATTAGTACTGCTGAATGTGAGAGGGGATCCAGTCACATGAACCTGATAATAACAACAACACGCTCAAGAATTCTCACAAATCATGTATCAGCACTTATGTTTCCTCCTCTAGTTCAGAGGAATCCTGAGCCATATACCATATCATGGCTGCGGTACCTCAGATCGGCAGATTACACACCAGAACAAGAGTTGATTCACACCCCTGAAAACGACTTTAGAATGGTTCAGGACGGACCGAAACGTCGTCGTCTCTTCACTTTCTAGTGTGTGGTTTGGTCAACATACTTCAGCCACGTTATTGTGACTCCTCGCCTGCGCCCCTGAAAAATCTCACACCTGACCCCTTGTGGAAGCTATTGTCAAACTTCTCACTGGTTGTATTTTGTGAGCACTGTTTTCATTTCCTAAATTGATAAATACATGATTGATGTTTTTTCTTCATTTGTTTGATAATTATATTTTACGATAATTAGTACAAACACAAAATACTTAATCGTGTGACAATACGTAATCGTGTGGGAGAATGCTGAACTGGATAAAACAATAGTTAAAACATAGAAAACAAAGGGTCGTGCTAAATAGGAATGAATCTGACTGGGGAAATGTGCTAAGTGGAGTACCACAGGGGGCATTTTGGGGTCAACCCTTTTTGTCATATACAGCAATGACATAGTTGAGAATATTACAAATCACATCATCAAATTTGCAGATGACACTAAGATCTATGGGAAAGAGGGAAGTGAAAGTGATATTGAGACCTTACAAAGGGAGCTGGGGTCACCTTACTACATGAACTCCTCAAATGGTCCGATGACTGGCAAATGCTTTTTAATGTCGATAAATGCAAGAGCTTGCATGTGGGGCATAACAATCCACAACAACCAAATTGACAATACTACCTTACAACAGATAGATGAAGAAAATGGCCTTGGAGTCAGAAACCTTTTTTAACTAAAAGTTGCACAAGAAGTGGAAGCGGCAGTAAACAAAAAAGCGAACCAAACCCTGGGTATTCCCAGGGTTTGGTTCGCTTTTTTAACTAATAGATTGATTATCAACTCAAATAATCAACTAATAGATTGATTATCAAGCGTAATAATCGATCACAATCGATGCAGATGAGCTGTTTGTGAATAATCACAATCGAATAATCGACTATGAATAATCACGATCGACTTGAGAATGGTCCAGGACGGACCGAAATGTCGTCGTCCCTTCACTTTCTAGTGTGTGTCAACAATCAAGCTTACTTTTACTTTCAAGGAAAAGAAAGTTGTCGTTCAATTGTATAAGTCTCTGGTGCGCCCCCACCTGGATTATTGCAACCAGGCAGGGAGACCTCAGCTTCAGAAAGACGACTGCTCTGGAGAAGGTGCAACACCGGGCAACAAAAATTATCCCAGAGCTTAATCGTCTCTCGTATCAGGAACGGTTGAGGGCCACTGGGCTAACAACACTACAAACCAGGCATGACAGGGCGGATCTCATCGAAACCTTAACAATGCTCAACAATTTGAAGGATGTCGATCCGAACAATTTCTTCAAAACGTCAGATGTAACACTAACGAGGAGCAACGGGTTCAAGCTCAACAAGCCACAATGTAGGACAGAAAATAGGAGATGGTTTTTCACCCATGAGGTTGTAAACCCTTGGAACTGCCTACCCGCCGAAGCCGTAAACGCCAAAACTCTGCTGGGTTTTAAAATATAGCTGGAAAAGATCGTCTGGTCAAATGGGGGAGACCTTTGATAAGCCGCCGGCTTCCTATCCTCATCGAGGCCACTAAACTAGTGGCCCTCAGGCAAATTCAGATAAAGGTATAGAAACAGGATAGGGAATGATAGGCTTTTGTCAGGCCCACCAGAGCTCCGGCACTCATAAAATTAGCACTGCGTCCCTCTGTATATATATGTATGTTTGTGTGCACTTTATAACACATAATCAGCACGGTGTAATGATATAATTAGGGATAAAATTATTTCACAGCTAATATATAATGGCCTACATTATATACTTTTCTAACTACCTGTCTGAAACGCTACACGTGCTAGTGGCTTTACAAGAATGTAAAATCATCATTGCTATGTACTCTCTTAACCCCCAATGTACCTTCTTGTATATAAATAAGTATATAAATAAATTAGGATAGAGCTCTTTTATCGTGTACTTAAAACATAAACGTGAAAGCTGGAAATGTTGAACAATTTGGTCTCGTTTTGATTACCAATACCACCAACAGAATGGGTATGGGATGCATTATAAATAGACTAAATTACAAATTAACTAATAAATGTAAAGTAATAACAGATCAAAGCGGATGTTTCCTATTAATCTAGGTCAGTAGCAGATGCCAGACTCCGGCGGGTGCCTACACACGGATACACGACTAATCATTAGACGCGCAACCTTGAATTGACAGGCCGCTAGACTTAGGGTAAATGTTTTTGCTGAGGATATAATTACGTGCAAATATTTTATCCCTCACTCTGCACATTAATTTAATTCAGGCTCCACTGCTGTCATAGCAGATACTGTGGGAAATTGTTCTCTATGTACATTAACAATCATAAACACCTCAAGGGTCTGGAAGAAGCTAAAAAACACGGCCAGGCTTTGAGATAAAATCGAAGGCAAAGGAGACAATCACGGCCATGCACAGGTGTCACGTGATGCTTCTCCTCCAATGGGAGAGCTTTCTACCTAAACAAATGGTGACGTCACATTAGATCTGCCTTTAATGCATAAAATTAACCAAACACTCTAACCACGCGTGTCTCCAGCGACGGCGAGAGAAATCATCACCCCCGCACTTTGTCTTACGATAATTAAGGATAGATAAGTGAGGAATAAAGAGAAGATAAAGGGGGTAATAAGGGGCTAATGGCGGTAGGGTTGGCGAGCGTGCTGGAGTACGATCAGCGGTGGCGAGACTCATCTGTTGGCACTTCCCCTCTGCACGGCGAGTGGCCTGCACACACTCCTCTTCCCTGGCTATATTCTCCTCTCCTACCCTAAACTCTCGCAATTACTCCACTCTGTGAGAGAACTCGGTAAGTACGCCAGCCCGTCTACATCGTCTCATGTGTACCTTCCCCCCACAGAGCGCACGAAGGAAGATGAACGGCCACTTGCCATAAAGAAGAATGGTCACCTGCACCAGACTATTTCATTGAAAATGGAAGGTGACAGTGTTAGATAAGGTGTAACTATTAAGTTCCTCCTCGTCCCCCTCGGGGGGACACCACATGTAGGTCCTGGGCTGTGTGTACTCGTCTAGTTGTACTCACCTAGTTGTGTTTGCGGGGGTGTTGAGCTCTGGCTCTTTGGTCCTGCCTCTCAGCTGTCAATCAACTAATGTACAGATTCCTGAGCCTATTGGGCTCTATCATATCTACAGATGAGGCACTAATATTGCCTCGGCTTCCCTTGCCTCGGCCATATTTGCTGAAATAGAGGGAATACAGAGAACATATACGGCACGCATAGACGAGATAAAACACCTAAATTATTGGGATCGTCTCAAAGCTCTCCAAATGTACTCTCTAGAAAGGAGACGAGAGAGATACCAAATAATATACACGTGGAAAATACTGGAGGGCCAGGTCCCAAATCTACACAGTAAAATAACAACGTACTGGAGTGAACGATATGGAAGAAAATGCAAGATTGAACCAGTGAAGAGCAGAGGTGCCATAGGCACAATCAGAGAACACTGTATAAACATCAGAGGTCCGCGGTTGTTCAACGTCCTCCCAGCGACTATAAGAAATATTGCCGGAACAACCGTGGACATCTTCAAGAGAAAACTGGACTGTTTCCTAAGAGAAGTCCCGGATCAGCCGGGCTGTGGTGGGTATGTGGCTCTGCGGGCCGCTCCAAGCAACAGCCTGGTGGATCAAACTCTCACAAGTCGAGCCTGGCCTCGGGCCGGGCTTGGGGAGTAGAAGAACTCCCAGAACCCATCAACCAGGTATCAACCAGGTATCCCTCCCAGCTACGGTAACAAGTCACACTCAAAATTCAAAAAAAAAATCAAATGTTTATTCAGGTAAAGTATATAGATGCAAGGTGAGATACAAACATTGATGGATTTATAGATAGAGCTAGTACATACAATGCTTAAAGCCACTATTAAGCAAAGCGAGTTTCGGGACTCGACCATTGCAAGTTATTACATTGTAAAGTACTATATGATTTATGTAGTACACACATAGTGTAGAACATATTACAAATATATATACAGTATATTTATATTCTTTTTACATATTTACATATTTATTATTTATTTATATACAGTATATTTAAATATATATTGTATATGTATGTATATGCTGTATATTTATATATATTTATATATACTGTATATATAATATATATGTTATACATGCTTTTATATATATATATATATATATATATATATATATATATATATATATATATATATATATATATATTTATATATTCATATATATATAATGTATACATATTTATATATACATTATATAATATATATATATATATATATATATATATATATATATATACATATATTATATATTATATATATTTCATAAATATATAATATATTATATATATATCTCATATATTATAAATTCATAATTCATTGTGTCAGGGGGACAGGAACCCAGGGTGTATTCAAACATTTAAGGCTTTTATCAAGGTCCTCCCCCCCCCCCTCCCTTCCAGGATTGAATTACCCCTCCCAGGATGCAGCCCCACAACAAGCTGACTATCTCCTGAGTACCTACTTACTGCTAAGTGAACAGCTACATTAGGTGAAAAGAAATGTGCCCAACCATTTGTGTCCCACCGTGATTTGAACCCGGAATTTTCGATTGTGATATATATATATATTGCTGGGGGTACAGGTATAATATATATATATATATATATATATATATATAATATAATATATATATATATATATATATATATATATATATATATATATATATATATATATATATATATATATATATATATATAATATTGAAATCCTACCAGGTTATATTATCTTGATGAAAATTTATTTTTATTATTATTACAATTATTCTTATCCGAGATTATAAGCGTCAGCTAATTATAAATTCTGTCTCAGAAATATCAGGCATATCATGAATGCAGGAATTTACAAGGTCATGCTTGAAGATAGTGTAATCTTCAATGATATCTTGTCTTGAGTACTGTATCCTTCCTATTTTGTATTTTTAAATAAATTTCTTGTGTCAGTTGAATACTGTACCTGTTCAAATGCAAACTGAATTTTTTTGGACCTACATTACTGTTATACAATCCTAACATTTCTTATCGCTGAGCTTTTCTTTGATTCAGACAATGCCTGTAGAAGACAAGCTACTTACAGATGAAAATGTAGCAAGAATCCCAGTAGGCAGTAGCCAAGCAGCAAACGGTTATGCAGGATCAGTGCCATGCAAAAGTAAGGCCTGTATGGAGATGAACGGGAGCAATGGTCACCAGACTTCTCATGACTCTATGCCTTGTAAGTTTACTAAAATAATTTATTGCAAATTTTGAGCTATCTTATAATTGTATTGACACTATATATATCATTCCACTGGACAGTTCTGTATACAGTACTGTATTAATATCAGCAAACCATATGCTCAGCAGTATTGTATACAGTCTAATATCTTTCAACCAAAATTCTATGAACTAAGAAATTCTCTTTCTAGTTATGACCTGGGATTATTTCAGTGATGTTTGATTTGACCAAAGCCAATCATATTGCAGTAATTTGATAACTTTAGGCCGATAGTAGGAGAGAGACCTACTCTCATTTGCTAAATTATTTGAGTAAATTATGAATACTGTATAAGCAACTTTACACCTATCTAGCTAACCATAATAAATTAAATCCCACTGAATTTGGCTTGAAACCCCTGAAGAACACTATTGATACTTTAATAAATGTGCTTGATTTGATGTACCCAGCTTGACAATAATGAGTACTCACTGGAACTGTTGTATTTGTTGATTTTCAACAGACCTCTGACAGTGTTCAACATAATAGCCTTTTATTTTTATTTGAAGCCACAGTACATTATTGACATCAAAAGTCATTCTTTAAGCTACAGTATTTTCTTATGTTTAAAATATATACAGAACTGTATTAGTACAGTAATACTGTACATAACTTTCTTTCATTGTATAAATATTTTTAATCTACAACCATTTCCATATATCCCTGGGACACCATTTCCACCCACTTTGTCATTTTCAGGAACTATTCCCATTTTACCATTCCAGTATCATTCTCTAAGCTAACAGAACAATTTTTATTACACTCTAATTATCATCATATGGAGCATATTCAATCAAACCTTTTGCTCTTTCAATCTTAAATTTCATGCACAAGCACCTTGAACTGCAATACAAAAAGTTACTCAAAATCACATTCCAATTTTTATTCATGAATGGGATTTGCCTCCTCATTCTCATTTCCATTTATATTTGTCTCACATAAACCTATCACATCAACATTTCCTTCCCTAAGGTTATTACCACTTCTAGCTTCTTCTAATCCTTGTGCATTCCTCTAACATTATACACTGTTTATGAACTTTTCTTTTGGGATGCTGGTAAGTGCTGGCCTTTGATCAATAGCCATATTTGACTTTAGTGGAATCTATTTAAGGCTTTTTCTTCCCCTTCTTGTTTCAAATTAGATTAGCACACATAAAGAATATCATCACTTCCCACCTCATAATTCAGATTACCTGATGTTATCTTAATATCCTTCTCTGAATTACAATAGTCTGTAGAGTACTTATAAGTTATTATTTGTTTTGCTGTGTAAATTAAATTTTAGCTATACAGTACACTGTACATTTTGTCATTCTAATCCAGTCAGTACTTGAAATCACTATTTCCTTTAATTTTATGTAGTGCTGCTAGTGTTCTTAATTATGTGTCTTATGTAATTATGTTCCTATGTCTTAAATTATATCTAATATGCTATTCTTATGTTACTTAACTTGGGTTATGTAATAATGTCTAACAAATAATCTTAAACCTTATCTTTTTGTGTGTGAATTCCAGACCCTTTGCCAAAGAAATAAAATTTATAGACATCACATGAATTTAAACAAAATTTTCACCAGCTATGCCATGGTTTGGAATGGACATTGGTGGAACCCTGACAAAGCTAGTATACTTTGAGCCAACTGACTTGAGTGAGGCCGAGGAAGAAAGTGAAGTAGAAACCATCAAAAATATTCGAAGATACCTCAAAAGTAATTCTGCCTATGGTGAGACAGGTCATCGAGATGCTCACCTTCAGGTCAGTTGCAGCTGTAACTTTTGGCTTTGAGGATTGAGCTCCTATAAGACCAAACATTCAACACAAATGATATTTATAAGCTCAGTGGAGTACCTTCAAACCAACTTTTACAAGCCAAGCTTAACTATAAACCAAAGTGATTTAAAAATACTGTAATGTATTTGTAATTACCATTTATCCTGAATAGCAGCAAATATAACCTGGAATTCCTTAATACTTTAACCCTTCAAGAGTAGCTATTATCAAAAGTGCCACTCTGCCTTTGTGGGAAAAAAAATCTTTTCTGGTTATGTGAAACGTGCACAGTAGCTGGGTGGAAGGGTCAACGAGTGCATCAGCACTAAATACACAGCTGCTGACTCGAGGAGTAGGAGTGAGAGGGCTCAATATCAAGTTTGGACGGTCATAGCTTAACTTATTAATTTACATTATGTATTGTTTTGTGTTGAATAATTGTATTTATCTACACATTTTTCAAAAACAGTGTAGTGCCCACTTATATAACGTTATTTATTTATTTATTTATTTTTATGCAAGAAATTTGTTCACTAATGGTGTGGCACTGTGGTATAACACAATGGGAGAGAGCACATGGCTTGTTTAGTTGGCTGGGCCTGGACGGGTTTAAATAGGGCACATTATGTAGCCACCAGACGAGAAATAAATCCCCTGATTTTAGCGGGAAACTACACTCTTCAGCCTGTACGCACAGCTTTTAAGACATTTTTATTTCTTATAATATTAGATAATAGATCTTATTTTCTTCTGTAATGAATTTTTAATATAATTTTTAGTTGTACAGTAATCATAGCCCCCTCCACATGCCTCTCATTCCCCGGACAGTCTCTCCTGACTATTCTCTATTCCCTGACACCCTCTACCCCCAACACCTCCCATATCTCGCACTTTGAGCCACTGCTGTATGGAAGTAACACAGTATGGTCTGATGCCGTTCTCGGTTATCTATCAAATTCTCCGGTTTTCTGGATTTCTGTCTGTATATGGTGAAGTTTAGCAGAAAGTTATTTGGACTTGATTTAGACTATGCCAGTTTGGCATAGTCCAAATACATCCAATACATCCAGTCAAATATCCAGTTATCTGGATTTCTGTTTGGATATGGTAAACCTTCGCCAGAAAAATATCTAGATGTGATTTTGGCCGGAAAATCCAAATATCCAGTTCAGAGGGCTTTGGATAACTGAGCTCGTACAGTATCGAGAAAAATAAAATATAATGTTGTAGTTAATTATATTAATGCTAGCATTCATGTACTGTACATACAGTATATACAAGCCAAAATCACCCTTAACATGCACTTGCTGGACCCCATGAAGTTTGGTTTAAATACTGTATACAGTATTCCACTATTCCTTTTGAATGGATCTGGTCATCAATTTAAATGTAACAAAATACACCTCACAGAGTTCCTTTAAGTTTTCAGAAATAGCACTTAGTATTTTTGCTACAATGATTGTTCTGACAATCACTGTACCTGAGATTTTACGTACATGGTATGATAAGCCTGCACTGGTAATACTGTACTGTATTGTTTTTCCTCTTGCTTCAATTTTCATTGTAAAGCATTCACTCAATTTCACATCCATCAAATTTCATAGGCTTATACAGTATTAATCAATACAGTACCTGAAATTTGAAAAATGCATTTTTCTCATCTGATAATGTGACAGTAATTTATCGAATAACACATTTACCTGAATTTATCCGAGGGTTGCCATTTCTCTAGCGGCCTTGACAGGGATATGAAGCTGGTGGCTTGTCAAAGGCCTCCCATTTTTCTTGATTTTCTCATGCTGGATTTTGAATTGCAGTATTGTCTTCACATTTATGGCTTTGGAGGGTAGGTGGTTTCTTGTGTTTACAACCCTATGGGTGAAAAAGTATTCCCTGTTATCTGTTCTACATTGTGGCTGTTGAGCTTGAAGCCATTCCTCCTTGTATGCATTACATTTGACGTTTTAAAAAAGTTTGGATCAACATTCTCGTAATTGTTAAGTATTTTAAAGGTTTCGTTGAGAGCAGGCCTCTCATATCTGTATTTGTATATGCAAAAAATGGAAGCACTGCCCACCTTCAAGCTTTCTACAGATTACTGCATCTTTATTTTCTAAGTCAGATCAGCCATTTTCTTTGTGGGGAGCAGGTGGTAGGGATCCTGTTCAACAACTTTGTGTCCTGTCTGGACAGTAATTTCTGGTTATGGTAAGTGGCCTGGTAAGTGCTCCAACTATACAGCATATGATGGTCTTCCATTCTTCCTCTGTTACTGTTTCTCTTATGTATTTTATTGTATTATTTTGTGAGAAGCAGCCTCTGCTCAATACAATCACTTCTTATGGAGCTTTTTTGGCAGAGCTGCTCCTTCTTAACTCTGCCCAAGATCTCTCTTCTTTCTCCTTTCAGAAAATTCATAATGGTAAGATTTCAGGTAGTCTTTATGTATGTAATTGGTACTTCCACCTTACTACAGGTGGTTGTTGTTGTTGTTGTTTTCGATTCAGCAACTGTACTTGGAACATAAGTTCCAAGTAGCACAGACTATGGTGAGCCCACAGTGGACTTACAGGTGGTGACGGTGACAACCAGGTGATTAACTTGATAGTAAGAAGTAGCAGAGCAGTATTTATTGGTCTCTGCAATACTGCATGGCAGAGGTTTTTAATTGTAGAGAAATGTACTATCTGATAGTCATTCAGGGCTAGATTAAGTATTTATCCAGTGAGCATCTTTAATGACTTGTAGGGATTACGAGTTTGTGGCACTGTTGCCAGTATGATGTCCTGCCTGACTACATAATCCTGGTCATGTAACACAGCAGACCTTAACTTATGAAGTTCAATAATTGAATGATTCTGCTCATGAAGGAGCCTTTCATATTGACAAAGACTTATTTTAATTTACAGATGGAAAAAGTGTGTGTTGGAAATCGAACAGGCACACTCCACTTTATACGCTTCCCCACATCAGAGATGCCACAATTCCTTGAGTTGTCCAAGAGTAAGGTATGGCCAGCCTTGCATCCACCATCTGTGCTACAGGAGGTGGAGCCTACAAATTTGAGGAAGAATTTCATCGCGTGGGTATTAATGTCTGGTGTGGCCCCTCCTGCCCCCCAGCTGCTGGACAATCCCTTTATGTGGGTAGAGACAGTCCTGGGTAACCCTCAAGGTGGAGGTGTTTAATCCTACTGCACGGTGGTGGCCCTTGTTTACAGCTGGGGGTGTGCTCTTACTTTCTTCTTTTATTATTATTGAACTATTTGATTATAGGATTTGTGCTATTAAAATTTAGAAGAAAACTGTGCTAAGTCAAGTTATCTAAAAGAATAGAGAGGAAAAGGAGTACGTAAAGTAAACAAACTAAAGGATTAATGTGTAGTGAAAACAATGTACAGTACAGACAAAAACATTCTCTTCTAAAAATTTGGCTGCTCTATAATGAATTGCATTTTCCATCTGTCCTTTCATAGATTCATTTGTGTATCACACTGGTATTTCTTCTCACTACATTTTGAATCACAATATAATTGCATTAGGTAAAACTACATACACATTTATCATCATAAAAAGACAAAATCACATACTTGTCAAATGGCATTTTTCTCTGTCCTTTCCATAGTTTATAAACAATGGAAAGTAAGCTGGTGATTCTTCATACATGTATAAAAGAAAACGTATGTCGCAAGTATGAGCCAAGCTCGTATATAAAAATTTGAGGGTAAAATAGAGGTCAAATATTGGCTGCAGGAGGTGATGTTGTCTGTCTCTATACTCTGTGGATACATTTCTTCCATTATACAGTGCTTATCTGACAGTGACTAAAAGGTTGAGATTACCAGTCGGATAATTAAACAGCTTTGAAGCATTTATCTTGCATACTAATCAGTCTTCGTTGGCTGTTCTGGGCAGCCGTCAGGGAGATAAGTCACAATCTAATTTCCACTGATGGTATAATTTTTAGGCCCACTTTGGGAGGGATTGGTGCACATTTCAGATTGTATGCTACATTCTCAAGAAGTCTGGTTTTATAAGTACTATGATTTAATTGAAATAATCCTCAGTCTTTCCTATTTTTCTTACTTGTATTTTCTTTAGAGTTTAATGTATGATGGAAGATTAATAGCCTTAGATGCATGTTGAGATATAAATGTTTTAAAACTTCCTTTGTATTTTTGCTGTGTGTTTTTTGGAACTATTCCACTCAGATGCTCCATCCAGGTCCCAATGGATTGGATCATGACAATCAGTGCATTGTGACATTCATCACTAGCACAAAAATAATCTTTTAAATATCCCTGTCAAGTCACACTGGTGCTAAGGAGATACTGAAGAAAAATTCAGAGTAACCACTAAGGTTTACTCATAAGCACTTGTATCCTTTCCAAGCCCTACTTAGCATCACAAGGGCCATAAAGTACAAGGCTCGCAAACTGCCTATAAACCCCCGAACTGTAATCAGATGACAGCACCCACACCAACATTTGCTCTCCTGCCTTAGTCAAATCACATTCTTCCTAGTTGATACATATACATATAGCAGCCTTGAGATTCACTTAAGTGACTTGTTGTAATTCTTAGAAACTGTTTTCACTATGCAGTGGACTCATCTTTTTACTTGCCTTGGCAGTACATAAACTAAATAGAAATGTTTCTTCTGTGTGTATCATTAATCAGCCTGTGACCCAGTTTCCGTCTCTGTTCTGGTTAGATTCATTCCTCATCAGCGGCTTCCTCTTCCTGAGGTTCCCACTACATTTTCAATTTCTTGGTGCTCTCCTTTGCAGCTAATTTGTGCTGAGCACTCTGTCTTAGATATACTCAGTGGTTCTCCAGGAACTTCATTACTAGGTTGTTAATGGCTTAGCCTATCTCAACAGCTGGCTTATCTAGGTTCAGCCTTCAGCTTTGCCTGATGGACTGAGATTCCACATTGACAGTGCTGGGTATGATTAACTTACTGATCCAGTGACTTTTTGCCTCAATTTTTGGATACTTTCTTGGTGCGGGTGATCGTAACAGTCCTCCAGCTCTTGGTGCCTCTGTGAAGAGGCCAGGTTCTGGTTCTGGTCCCTGGTAGGCCAAACATGACTTAACATAACTGATGTGATTCAACGGTGAGAGAGTTATGTAAGTTGAATCACATAACTGATGTGATTCAACGGTGAGAGAGTTATGCGAGGTGAATCACATAACATGTGATTCAACAGCCATCTCAGTGAGAGAGCTTCAGGAAGCCACCGGAGGCTCCCTCAGAAAATTTTATGTTATCAATTCTTGCAATGTACTCCTGTTTCTTTTCCCTGTTTTCTCCCATCTTCCTTTTCCCCATGCTCCTTTTCTGTTCATCTATAAATTTCCTTGCTTCTTTATACAGTGTTCAGTAGCTTAGTTACTATCCATCCACAGATCAATTTTACTTTTATGATTAAGTTTGGGCATTTACATAAATGAAAGGTAAACATACATATTAATTACTATAATTTAACTGGATATTTTCTTCAGTATTTTGTGTTTTATACTGTAACTTAAAAAATGGATAAATATGGGAGAACTGTTATGAGATTGTTAGTCATCTAGCAAGGTGAGCAAATTTTAATTGCAGAATATTTTCTTTCAAAGCTGATCAAATATTGCCATGGAAGCTTGGCTGCCAGATCAAGTATGCATTCTTTTATACAAAAAATGTAACTTTTGGATTTTTTATAAAATATTTAGTGTGATTTAATAACTACTCCTCCATGTAGTAGTACAGAGATGAATGTATTGTTCTGTATTACCATTAAAATATTGGGAAGATTAAATATACTAAATACTTTAAGCTCTTTTGAAGTGTCATATATGTTTAGATTAGTTAAACTATCTTGGAGTGAATTTATGAGGCCTTTACCCCTCGAGGAATGAAAGCTTTTCTGGGGTAAAAATATCAAAACTGTAGAAAGCATAAAATACCTCAGGAGAATTCTGGCTGTATCTTAAGATTAGCAATAATTGGAGTAGGTGAAATGGATATTACTCAAGCTTCTATGCTTTAGAATGTATAAAGGAATCAATACATCATATAACGTTGCATAAATAAACACGTCCAACCCCCAGTTGACATAGAGCATGACAAAAATGTACAAAGATGCTAATACGTTAACTAGTGCTTTATACTCATTTTGCATGCATAGTAGAGCAGCTACATGAAGATTGTAACAAAACCATAGACAGAGTAAGACATGTCTTCATGAATCCCTCAGTAATTGTGTTCATCACAACAGTGTTTTGGCAGCCAGTGTAACTTTATGATGTTACACTTCTCGTGACTCACGATTTATTTCCACTCTATTCTCTTTAGTATAAATATTAATTGAGCTATCAAATTCGTCTTGCTGGTTCATGTTTTCATTCTGTAGATCAAAAATGATCTACAGAGTGTAGATATTAGGCAGTAGTTTCACATCAATAATGAAAGTTTTGAACAGCTTTGGGTAGTCCTCTTTTTTTTTCTTCCATACTGAACTGCTTTCCCTTCACAAAAGGTTCTCTTAACAAGTTTTTCTCATGGCCTTGCTTGGTTTGCTCTACTCTTAACCTCTGCTTTGCTATTTTTCAACCATATGCATGAATTACTTTAATAATATAAATATCAATGCTTGCCGCTTCTAACATAAGGTCATCAAGCTCCTTCAAAACCAAACTCTTAACTAAAAGTACAATATTTAATATTTTAATAGGGTATTTCTTTCCTGCAGGCCCAACTACTTTCAACATTTGCAATCATTTTTAACATTGACATGGTTAATGCATTGAAATATTGTGATTCTTTACAACTTTGTCATCTACCAAAAAAAAATATATGAGCATATTATTACAGCCTTTTCTAGTCATTGTCACTAAGGTTTATTTCTTTTCCCATAGTTATAAGTTTTCTCAAGAACTTTGGTATCAGTGTACAACACCTATATAATTTGGTTATCCTAATTTGGCCCAAGTTAATCACTTCAGTAAATTCTCAAAAGTAACAATAAACAGAAAATAATACTGTATACCAAGTGAGTTGAAGAGAGAGAGAAAAAAGTTGCAAGTGAAGTGAGAGTGAAGAGTAATATGCAACTCATCTGAAAAGTATACTACGGTACTCAAAATTATACACTGTGCTGTTATTTACCTTATACCTGGACACAGCGGGATATTTATGGTGGATTTTGATGAATTTGAGGCGTCTACAGTTGAGTTAGGAGTGTTTCTGTGAGTGTTGAGTGAGCCTGCAAGCAGTTGCAGGCGTAACGTGACAACTTTCCAGACAGACTTTTATATAATTGGGTGTTTACAATATAATAATTTGATGAGGCTGAGGACAAAAATGTCCTTAAGTGAGGCTAGATTGTGTTTAATATTGCCCTAGAAGTTTTCTACTTAATTGATAGTGAATAAGTTTCTATACTTTAGAGTAGATATGAAAGGTAATAAACTTAAACAACCCTGAATCATTCTAACTTTTGCTTTTGAACTATTTACAGGAGGTGAACCTGACTCTGCACAAATTTGATGAACTTGACTGTCTGATTCGTGGCATAGAATATATAGAAGACAACAATATGGATAGAGAGTGTTATTATTTTCTAAATCCCCGAAATGAAGAAACGTGCGAGAAGGTCACATTTGACTTCAGTGATCCATATCCCTTTCTGGCAAGTGATTGTGGTTGTACAAGTTTCCTTTAAGAGATTAATTTGGGGACGAGGAGTCACAATAACGTGGCTGAAATATGTTGACCACACCACACACTAGAAAGTGAAGGGACGACGACGTTTCGGTCCGTCCTGGACCATTCTCAAGTCGATTGTGGTTTGGTCAACAGATTAATTTGAGCTTCAATGTCATCTAGTTCACCTTTTGGAATTATTTTCCTGTGAATTATTCATACTTATTATGATTTTTGTTTTCTCTTACATTCTAAATCATGAACTGTATTTCCATCTCACAGGTGGTGAATATTGGTTCTGGAGTAAGCATATTGGCAGCTTATAGTCCAGACCATTACAGAAGAGTCTCGGGGACCAGTTTAGGTGGTGGCACATTCCTGGGTCTATCTTGTCTTTTAACAGGATGCAAAACATTTGAAGAAGCTATTGAACTAGCAGCCAGGGGAAATAATGAAAATGTTGATAAATTAGTGAGAGATATATACGGTGGTGACTATGACAGATTTGGACTGAGTGGAGATATTGTGGCCAGCAGGTAAGGTATTCAATTGTTTTATACACTAACTTGAATGTAAATTTGTAAAAACTAATTACAGTATTATTTACATATTTAAAGATACTATATATTAATAAAATTGATATACAGTAATGTATCTTCTTGTATATAAATAAATAAATAAATATACAGTATGTTACACAAAGAATTCACAATTGCATGATGCATCAAATGAACAAATCCACAAGGGCCGTGACTAAGGCAGCGTCTGGGATGCTCTTGGATGCAGATTCGAATCCTCGTCACGGCCCTTGTGGATTTGTTTATACAGTATATCCTAGCATTAGAGAACTGCTGCAATTTTGTGTAACAGTGTTACATAAAATTGTGCAAGTTTGTGGTTGTGTAACACTCAAAATTGTCTCCTGTCAAAAACGACAGGTAAATAATAAATTTAACAGGTGGCCAAATTACTGTAATGAAAATATTTGACTTGCCCTTCCGATTGTCCAAAGAAAAAATCTTGAATAAATAAGTAAATAAATAAAATCCATCAATTTGCTGGATAAGTGAAAGAAAGATTCTACCATCATATTCCATGTAAATACTGCCACCTGCCACTGTTTGATACAGAAGGCCATGTTCATTACACTAGTCTAATTTTAATATATTCCTCTAGTGTACTCATTACACCACTTAATTTAATATCCTAAGATATACCAGCCTAGAATACTGATCTTGAGTGAACCAAAAAAGAACATACTGTATGTACCTGTAGTTAGTAAAATTAAAAGTAATATAATTAATTTCAATATTTTCTTTTTCAGTTTTGGTAATATGAACAGTGCTGAGAAAAGAGCAAAAGTGTCACGTGAAGATCTTGCATGTGCAACATTAATTACAATCACAAACAACATTGGCTCAATAGCTCGAATGGTTGCAGCTAACGAAAAAATTGAAAAGGTATTTGAAAAAACACAAATCGCTACATGTTCAGCGTTATGTGCATATCTTAGTAGATTTAATGATTAGTGACACTTCCTTGGTAATACCAGTACATAATATTTTAGAAACATTTTGGTGTTAATTTAAAATTTATTTTATCATTTCTTTCTTTTTTTTTTAGTTTTACGTAAGATAAACGTTAGGTAGATCACAATTTTCTGATCTGCTTTTATAGTAAAACTAAGTGGTGGAATACTGTAAATTTAGATTAATGGTTTTGTAATATCAATAAGGTGCTGTATAGACTTAAATGAGTATACTTTACTTTATGTAGCTGCAGTATCTGGCACATTGAAAAAAATTTTAATTGTTGGTTAGTTATAGTTAAGGGACATTCTATCAATGTCTTTGACTCATTGAGTCTCCTCAAGAATGTCTCTGAAACTCGCTAGTGCCAATAGTTTTCTTATATTTGATGGATGAATTAAACTTGGTAGCTTTCATTGTTACCACGGTAGGGTGCCGGTCGGCCGAGCAGACAGCACACTGGACTTGTGATCCTGTGGTCCTGGGTTCGATCCCAGGCGCCGGCGAGAAACAATGGGCAGAGTTTCTTTCACCCTATGCCCCTGTTACCTAGCAGTAAAATAGGTACCTGGGTGTTAGTCAGCTGTCACGGGCTGCTTCCTGGGGGTGGAGGCCTGGTCGAGGACCGAGCCGCGGGAACACTAAAAAAAAGCCCCGAAATCATCTCAAGATAACCTCAAGAAGATAACCACTTAGTTATGCATATACAGTACTTTATTTAAAATCAAAGTCAATTTTCTCTGATTTTAAAATCAAAGTTTAAGCTATATATCACTATAGCTTAAAATAAACATTTGTACTCATGCTAAGATCTTTCTTCATGTTTCCCAGCCATTATCTGTCAGCTGGTTTTGATTCTCAAGTATCATAAGCTTTAAGTGTGGGTTTCCAGCTTCTCTGGCCCTGTAATGACAGCCTGATTGCTACCTGGTGGCAGTTGGGTAACTGTTAGTTTTCTCTGCAGTCTGCAGAAAAATAATTGGCTATCTTTCTGTTGACAATTAGTGCTTGGAAGAATTGTCAAGAGATTTGCTCTGCTCTTTGTCATGATGAGCAGTCTCTTTCAGTGGTGGATTGAAACAAACTCATCACTGTCTTCCCCGAACTATGTGGTAAGACTATTTGGGTAAAGTCTTTTATGATGGGACTAAAAATCGACCATAGCCAGGTGTGTGAGTGGTGTCCTGGATGGACCCTGGCTCTGGGGGCAACCAAGAACCTGCTCAGAGAAGAGCATTTCAGTCCTCTGTGCCTTAATGTCATTCACTGGGGTGATGCCTCCCCACCACACGAAGGTGGAAATGTGGTAATGATGACAATTAATGATAAGCAATATCTGTAACTATGTGTTGCACATGCAGTAAAGTCTTTACATTTTTTACTTTTGCATTGCAGGTGTTGTTTGTAGGTAATTTCCTGCGTGTAAACCCTATCTCTATGAAATTGCTGTCTCACGCCATGGAATTTTGGTCTGGTGGACAGCTGAAAGCTATATTTTTAGAACATGAGGTAAGTTTTTACTGTGTATTCTGCTGCAAATTACAACTCGTATATAATTGTTAAATGTTATTTACTTTGACCTTTGCAGCATTTCCATCTACACCTCCCTGTATTCACTCAACCTCCACTCAACTATCCACTCAACTTCTCTTTAATTCATTGTGTCTGTGGTCATGCAGCCAGTTTATACATACAGTACATGTTAGGCTTATATCGAGGGTTTCTCCCGGGGTCAAATTACTGACCCTCCCTAGGATGCAACTCCACAACCAGCTGACTTTCCTGGGTACCTATTTACTGCTAGGTGGACACGGGCATTAGGTGATAGGAAACGCATCCAACGAAAAGCATCTGTCCGCCTGGGATTAAAACCCGGAATTCTCTATTCTGAGTTGAGAACAAACTGACTATACTACAGGGACCCCTTCCCTGTATGCATTATAAGGTCTGCCCTTATAATGTATACAGGTGTCTTTAATAATGCAATTTGCACTATATTGTATACAAATGCCTTTTATTATACTGTAAAAAGTCTGTCCATATATGTACTATATACAGCTGTATTTCATTATACAGAGGTCTGTTTTTGTGTACTGTATGGAACTGCCTTTCACATTATACTGTACAAAAAGTGCCTTATACCATATACAGCTGCCTTTCCTTATACAGAGGTCTGTCCTTACACTTCATACAGCTTATGAAAGACTTACACTCTTTCACTATACAGCTTCCTTTCATAACTGTACAAAAGTCTGTCTTATACTGTATACAGCTGCTTTTCATATACAACAGTCCTTCTACTGTACATAGTTTCCTTTCATTACTGTATATACATCCATTAATTTTATTGTTGGTTATTTATATCCCAAATTAAATGAATATCTTGCCCCAATTCATTTTTTTCTGAACATACTCTTCAAAGTAATAGTGGCATATACTGAGCGAATTCCGATACACTGTTTTTTGCACAAGATAAGTGTTTAGTCAGGTAAAGGTACATACAGTACATTGAAAATAAGGTACAAAATTTTGTTGGATTATAGATAAGAGCTAGTACAGTATTGTAATGCTGTTAATTGTGACTTCTCTGCAGGGTTATTTGGTGCTGTTGGCTGTATGTTGGAGCTGATGCGGACTGGAGATGCCACGTCGTCATCTTAAGGTTAACATTAATATTTTAAGGTAATATTTAGAAATTAGGTCCCATTGTAAATGTTAAATATAGGAGATATATGTATATATAAATAAATAATAAATACATATACAGTATATATTATATATACATACTGTTTAGTTTACTAATTTAGAAAATTTAATATATGCATTATATTGTTTTGTTAGATGCCATAGGTAGTGGATATGTTTGTGATATTAAATGTTTATTTAGTCATCCTGACTGATGCACAAGAGAAACATTGCACTCTAGTACTAATTAAGCAACATATTTTTTATATATATTTGATATGTCTGTTTTTGTAAACCTTGCAAATAATGCAACACAAAAAAGGTAATACTTGTACACTGCACTCTCGACAAACATAATGCAAGCCTTTATTATAATAATTGCAGTGAAGGCTTTGACTAAGGTTACAATAGATTGGTTCCCCATAGTCCCACAGGACATTCTCATCAAACCTCTTGTCAATCCGGCAGGCATCTTTTTTGTAATGGTACTCATTGTGATACACGTTTATGGACTATAATGCAGCTAATGCACACCAAAAAATAAATTATACTGCTGTACGAATAAATATCTCAAAAAAACATTAATGCACAATAATTTAACAACTGTTTGAAATTAACTACAGTAATGTACGTATGATGTATGTTTAATTTGATCTGTCTATATTTATGGAAACTTACCTACTGGACCCAGTCATGTTTACGAGTAGCCACTGTACCTGCCCAGTGCTCTTTTTTTTTTCGTGTGATTTTGCGTTGTGATTATCTGGGCTCATCTGGAGATTTTCACCTTGTATTTATTTAATTGTTCCAATT
>WNGS01003388.1:18937067-18948539 GCA_020271785.1 Procambarus virginalis | reverse complement strand
GATTTTTTGTTGGTACCTGTAAAACAAAAACATCAATTTATTTAAGAAAGGCTGAATTTAAGCATTCACAAGATACAGTGGAATTTGTCAGGTGGGGTTTGGTATGAATTTAATTCGTTTGACCGGGAGTGTAGTGAGCTTATTTTCATGACTTCCTGTTATAAATAATTTTTCCCACCTTTAGTGGCTATTATTCTTTACATAATGGCCTTAGATAATTGTGTTTATGGAAGAACGTGCCTTCTGAGTCAGAAATTTTTTTGTTGAATTTTCTGATATTAATCTGCTATATATTTCCAGAGGTTCTATAAAATTCAGGGCAAGCATTCAGGTTGAATATAAAGTAACTTTTTTTTTTTTAATTTGATATAGTTCTGCTTGAAGTAGTGATACTGAAATACATAAATTTTATGTACCTTCTGGAGCCGAATAAAAAATAAATTTTGGGCCAGATGACCCGCTACAGAACCTTGTAAGGGTTGCAGATGAGCCTGCAAAGTTTCACCTCTTTCATGATATATGTGGCATGGTGGATAGCGTGCCTAACTCATTTTTTGCTGGGCGAGGGTTAAATTCCTTGCAGAACATATTTTTATGTTTTGGTTCACAATGTTGTAGACTTGTATTTAAGCAGTGATAATCATTATCATGTGAACTGGTAGATAATTTTATACTGTACAAACACCTGCATATATCCATTTCATACAAAATAACTTTCCATCGATGTAGTTATTAGGAAGGGGAGCACATTGTTATTTTTTATTTAATATTTTGGAAAGAACATGAAAGTAAGGCAATTGATGGCTTAACCAATTTATAAATACACAAAAAGTGCTTTCTTAAGCCCTAAACTATTTAATAGTCATATATTAGTGTAGAATATTCTAAATATCCCCCCCATCCCTCAACCCATCCTGCACAAAAATTTAAGCAAAGGCATTGATACATAGGCACCAACCCACAGTCTGACCACTTGGAACTGAAAGTAGTCAAACGGTATATTATGATCGGATTAGGGGCTAATCTTTCCCGTCACAGAATAAGTGAGTTACTTTATGTTAAACAAATATTTCGGATCACAGTACAGTACTAAAAATAATAATAGAGTATTCGCCAAGAGTTGCAATGTTGGTCCATCATCTTGGAATGATGTCTGGTGTTATTTTTTTGGATAATTGGTTGTTGTGATGTACTAAGCTGAATTTGAGATTTGTATAAAGGAGTTGGGCTGAGACACTAAGGTTCCATCAACTGATTCCCTCTCTCTGCATACTTTTAAATGCTTAATACCAAGGTAACTAAAAGTGCCTTAGCCACCCGTCACCATACAAACACTGCTCAGTAATGTTAATTTTCATACAGTACAGTATATCAATTCTTTGCCTTCTCCATGAGCTGTTATCCTGGCATTTGCACAGCAGTATCAACAATCTTCAGCCTGACTTAACTGCTCTTTCCTGCTGAATGGCTTTATCAAATTCATTTTAAACATAATTGAAAAAACAATAAGTTGTCCTGCTCACTGCATATTTGGCTCTCGCAACTTTTACAGACGTCGCTCTCCACTTCATGGACTGATTTTTCAGTATTTTGGGCTGGCATTGTGGAGGAATGTTCAATGTTTTCAGTGAAATAACAAGAACAACCTTTAATGTCTGTGAACATGACAAAAACAAAGTTGTGTCAGCTAGACTGAACAGCATGCCCCCCTTGCCACTGAGGAGCAGTGCAGGTGGAAAACAAATGCTAACCAGCATGTTCAAGTGGATGGTGGTCAAACCGTGGGTTGTTGGCTGTACTGTACACTTTACAAAATGGCATTTTCATTTTATAATGATAATTTTATATTCATTATATAATTTAAGTGCTGTACTGTACTGAAGTATGAAGTCTGCTTCATTTTTTTTTTTTTAAGAGTGCTATATTTTCACTAATACATGCTGATGTAAACAAAATTTTGTACTGTACCTATTTGTCTCATTCTTTAGTTTGAGAATCATTGGACAGCTCAGTATTGATACATGAGATTTTTTGTCTATTTAATCCTTTTTACGTTCTCGAAGATTTGCCAGTTACACCCTCATGGTAATACAGTACCTCTTTTATCCATAATTTTCCTATCTTAATTCTGGACACCTTGTTGTTGACAGTGTGATATTTAAACTTGAAGCAGTATTAAAATGCATGTCCAGAGTAATTACCAGCATTTAGAGGAGTTCTACATCCTTCATTACTAGCCTGCACAAGCTTAAGTGCATTTATTACAAAAATGTATTGTTCTGTACCCCAAATATTAAAAATAAATCCACATAGTGATATAGTCTGATTTACTTATTAAAAGTTCATTTTCATCACTGAGTGATGAACCTGGTACTGTAGAATAACATAGGTTAATATATACAATTTTAGATATTTTATCTACGCACTCAGAAGTTCATGTTAATACTGTATTTTGTTTATGGTAATTCATTTTGTTTGAATCAACTAGTACTGGATAACTTTACACTTAATCATGTTCGTGTTATCCCACTTTCATGGGGTGAGGACGAATTTGGTCTGTGGGAAGATGGGTCCTAACCCAGTTTCCTCTCATTTCCCTTTATCATGGAACATGGGGCCATTTGCACCAGCGAATGGTGGGCGGTGGAGTTGCCACACCCTCATACTCATAAAGCTACATGTTATTGTACCTGTACTGTAATATGAAATATTTCATTAAAAGTGTTAAGGAATTTCTAAAATAATTAGTATACTGTATGTTTATTCATATAGTTATAAGCAATTTTACTGTGTCTTCCAGGCACCAGCATTGGAGAATGGTGGAATCCTTTACATTTATCTTTTATCCAGGTTTTAATTATGGGAGCATTATTCTGAAACTACTCTTGTATTACCTAAGATGCTTGAAAGCCTAATTGTAGCAGTTTGCATAATACTGTACATCAATTATCTCAATATTGTGTATATATAATTTTTGATAGCCTGTAATGCAGTTACCTCTAGAAATTAAAGTTGAAAAGTGGAAAGATACTTCATCTCCATTTTTAATTTTATTTATTTTTTCTTGTCAGGGCCAGTTTGCATTAATCACGTACTGTATTGTGTGATTACTGTATGGAACAGTGCAACCTCTAAATAGTGTAAAGATTTTGCTAATGGAATAGCTTTGAAATAAAAAATTCATGGGTTTACAAAAGCAATTGCTGAAAAAAGGAACCAACTTGGCATAGTAGTTTCTAGTGTGTTGCATTTTCAGTATTTTTACTTTTACTAAGTGATGGTGGGTGGGAAATGAGGATGTAGACAAATGAGCTTAGTGTTGGCATGTACAGTACGCTGTGTCTAGTAAGTTCAACACAGTAATGTACTCCACTCATGTTGCCAGAACAAGGAGGGTAGATAAGTCAGTCAAACTTGATCAGGTTTGCATTATTAGTATAATAAAAATAATTTATATATTGTATCAATTTGCAAATGTTTATTATTTACTATAAGAAAACTCCCAAGTTTGGTAATAGCCCCCCCCTTGCAATACAAAATAACAAATAAAAAAATCCAGACCAGGTCTTGAATTACGGTAATTAGTCTGGATTTTGGAGGTTGCACTGAACATGGTTTTTCCTTACTTTATCCAGTGTTTACACTCATCTTGGTTTTAAAACTGTTGAATAAATATTCGTCTTTTCTGTGGCCTGGTGCATGTAATGACATCAAGGCTTTTTTATGCTGCCATTCCTTAGTGCACTTTATTTGTAACAAAAAAATATGGACTCACCATAGCTCGTGCTACTTGGAACTTTTTGTTCTGGGTAGCGAATCTTTAACAACAACAACAACTTTATTTGTGGTCAAATCATCATTAGTTTTGCATATAGACAATTCTTCAGTAGAATGACCCTTTTAATCCTTCAATTAAAAAAGTATGTATATATACATATTTGTTAACTAGCACTCAAATTATATGATAAAATTACTGGATATCCTGACTGAGCAAAATTCTTGACCCATTATAATTATAATTTTGACTTATCTCAAGCCATCTCCCAAAGTGACTCGCCCAACCACTTGGTAGAGCGACGGTCTCGCTTCATGTAGGTTGGCGTTCAATCCCATCCCAAATCCTTATCCTGACCTTCCCCCACCCTTCCATGTGCTATAGTGTCATAATGGCTTGGCAATTTCTCCTGATAATTTCCTTCCCAGAGTGAATCGAGCAAAACTTGACACAATGGCATTTTCTATTTTTTTTTTTTTTTTACATGGAATTCTGATCAGATTTTGTGGCCACTTAGGCATAGTCCCCCAACACTAGGAAGTTAATTATTGAATGTAAATATTTGTTGTAATTGGTAAATGTGACTTTACCTAATGAATGTTGAGATGTAGTTTAACAAAAATACTCTTGTTGATTATCTTTGAAAATTATTGTATCATTTATAATATAGTATGTATATCATAGGCTTGGTAATTATTATATATTATCATTCCACATATATCAAGATAAAAATGACTACCTAAGTCCTTTGATGACCAAAAAAAAGACAGCTAGTTAAAAGAAAACGAACAAAAAAAATATTGGCATAAAAGTGAATGTGATGTTTTGAGACATATCGGATGTATATTGAGAACTGAGACTCCTAAGAATGTTTATTATATAATGTGTGGTTATATTGACATTTTTGTTGTGTGATGTGTTACAGTATTGAATATTGTACTGATGCTAAAAAAATATTTTAGTTTTGTATGTAATCAAATAATTTTATTAATAAAAAAATCATGATCTCTAAGATTCAACTGATCAATGTAAACCTGCTTTATTTGGTGGAGGATATTGTGTTTTGGGATGGGAAGGTGATTAGTTGAACAAAGTGAATAATCATTTTAATTCAACAACAAAAAATGAAAACTAAACTAAAAAATATATATATATTATTGTTTTAGTTCTACCTAAATTCAGTGTTTTGACCAATTTTACAAACATTTCATAAAATGTTGTTCCTGAAATGTCTTTAATGATGGTTATTGTTTCAACATATTTTTTTAAACTATAGTATTGTTATATTTAATTATTAAATATATTGTTAAATTGTTTTATCAGTCATAGGTTTCTCCTTAATGAAACATTATTTGCTCATATTTATGGTTTTCTAAAACTTGTATTATTGCAGTCCTACTTCGTGTTCTGCCCGCCTCTTTTTCTCAATTATTAAAAAGTAGTGGAGAAAATTAATAGCACGAGTGTGGAGAATTTATCACGAAGCATAAGATAGTGGTAATGTGCCAGATGACTGTAAAAATATGAGAGCATTTCATTGTCCAGATCTGCCGACCTTGTGATAAAACTTAATAGCCTATATTGCTAAAATTACTTATGACACTGCTTCCCTACCTCAGTTGACCAGGGTTGGAGCCTAATGTTGTGGCCAGGAATAAATCCCCTCCCCACAGAAGTGCAATGTTTGAAGTTTGGCCGTGGGGATTCAACTTGCAGAAATGCCCCAATTTATTGCTCACTTTTTGGAGTTCATTGTTTTGTGCGATTTTACAAGTTTACTGCATTAACTTGGTGGTGACCACTCTGCATTCTCGTGGTCCTGTTCTAGATTTAATGTCGATCAGTCCATTATGCACCTTCTTATCTTGAGATGATTTTGGGGCTTAGCAACAGTTACTTAGCAAGTAACATTTTTTTAAGTGTAAATGATCACTTACTTTTGTAACAAGACTCACAATGCAATCATGACCCTGGAATCTTTTAACCCTTCAAATACTAAAGTGATCGAGATCCAACATTGACTCTACCTCATCGCTGTCAGATTTAAGTCATGTTCTTCTCGATTCTAACCGTATTGGTGTTGCACCTAATGACATTGCATTTCTGAAGAGGCTGTTTATGCTTTCCCATTTCCAAGAAGCCAATTCTTACTAAAACAAATTTAGTTGTTCATAATTCAACTGCAACAGTTGGAGAGAAAACTGTACACAGTGCTATCAAATGTAACCTAGTACCGTGGCCTTCCTACCACTAAAACAGGAAGTGGAAAGCATCTCTGGCTAGATTATGTATTGACCATGCACTAATTCCTAGAAACTTAATGAACAGAGGTCTGCACTTTACAATCAGAACTGCATTATAACACTTAAGTAATAATCAAATCAAGGTGCCAACCAGGGAAGACTTTATAGCACCATCTGTGTCACTAGATATCCAAATGGTGCTAAATGTCACAATGCCACTACAAGAACAGTAGGACAAAGGGCGAGCGATGTCATAGACATCAGATTCACCGTGGATTCTACCGAGGGACAAACATCTCCTGGGATATTTGAAAAACATGTCCTGAAAATTGGGGCATTCTACAAGGTGCACAGCTGTAAGTGGCACAATGCAGTTTGGACAAAAGGGAGCAGGATGTTGTTCCACTAAATGACCATGAGTTTAGTAGGTGTGCCCAATATGCAACTTAACCGATTACAGGGGTAGAAGGAAGGCATTTTTTTTATCCAATTTTTCAACATTTGTAATTTTGCTTTCCTATTATCTTTGAATCATACATATCTCGCTAAAATCCTGTGAATCTAATTTTTACATTACTAGTCTTTCTTTCTGCTCTTATTGGCATTCTTGAATGACATCTAGGCACTTTTGAATACTGTGTTCTGTGACACAGAATGTGACGTATATCCTCCTGGGTTAGCACTTTTTGATAATTTCCCCATGCTGACCACCAAGGTTATATAAGGAAAGGAAATGACTAGAACAGCACATTTAGAAGAGCTGCTTGAACTTCTAATGTTGCCAATTCCTTGTGGTATAGCATCAGATGTACAGGTAGACAGAGAATTATTTTACACAATTCTTTTTTTGTCATTTATTTTCTACCTTTTCAGTTAGTATAAGAAGCTTTAAAAATTACAGAAGACAAAAAATATAACTATGACTAAACATTTGAAATCATAGTAAAAACACACTTATATCTCATGAAAATGCAAAATGTTATGCAAATTTATTTATTACAGTTCTTCATATTAGATAATTCTGCATTATCTGGTAATTCTTAAAGCAGTATTTCACGATAAGTGAGTCTTATTTAACATTTTTATATGCTAAATAATGATTGTTGCTGCATCTTCTCCATGTATAAATGGGGATTACTTGCTAGTTCTGGCTCCAAGCCGAGGGTATCAGTGAAATCCAAGTCCAAGTCCCGACCTGTTAATGCCTGAATGTGGGCATTAGATTTTGGCAGGAAGCCTAAATGACCAATAGCAGGACAGCCAGCCTGCAAAATGCAAGTAGGTGACATCAACAGCAAAATCAAATTTGGAATTTAATTATTAAATCACTAGGGCAATCTTCCTTGAGATTAATCTTCACTGCAAAGAATTTAAAAATTAGGTATTTATTAGCTACATAAAAATGTGTATACGGAAAATGGTAAAGAGGCCAGGGAATTAAGGACAAAATACAATGATTAACATGGTGGGGAAACAAAAGCTATGAAGAAAATACAGTGTACACTGAACAGTATAACAATTTGTTTGTTTTTATCAATAAATTTCACACAAATTCTGGACCAAGTCTCCACATCAACACAACTGTGAACATTGCATCTTATTATGTACTCAAGCCATGACCATTCTGGGGTCTCTGAATGCCAAATGTTTAAGCCAAATGTTCATAAGTTATGCAAGGCCTCAATAGAAAATTTAACTGATAATGACCAAAAAAGGAAAATTCATGTAAACACTATGCGAGGGAAGGACAAATCTGTTCTTTGTATGTAGATGTTGTCTTAAAATGCATCCCCCTTTCCCCATCCTAAAAAAAATATATGAATATTTTTTACATAAGGGCTGCCATCTCTAGTGGCCTCAATGGGGACTAAGCCAGCCACTTGTCAAAGATTCCCCCACCCCTCCCCACCATTATCCCCGAGGATTTTTTCAACTGAATTTTGAACCGATGTAATATCTTGGCAATTACAACTTCGATGGGTAGGTGGTCCCAAAGGTTTATAATGCTATGGGTGAAAAAGCATCTGCTTTCTGTCTTTCTTTATGGCTTGTTTAGCTTGAAGTTATTTCCCCCTTGTATACATTATATTTAACTTTTAAAAGACACGATCTGGATTAATATCCTCCAATTTGTTCAGTATTTTAAAGGTCTTGATGAGATCAACTTGTCTTCACAGTATGACAAGAACATCAACAAGGAGTTCTTCTACTCCCCAAGCCCGGCCAGGCTTGACTTGTGAGAACTTGGTCTAGAGCTATTTCTTAAACTACTAGAATGTAGCCAATGCAATGTGTTCACAATTATTTTTCTAAGATGGTGTCTGTTTACTAGAGGCCTAAGGAAATTTAAGTGACTCCCATGTACCCATGGGAGTTTCAAATGTTGTGTACCTAGATTGTACCTGGATGGGGTTCCGGGAATTTTACTCCCCAAGCCTGACCTGGGGCCAGGTTTGACTTGTGATAACTTGGTCCAACAGGCTGTTGCTTGAAGCAGCTCATAAGCCTACATATACACTACAGCCCGGTTGATTCAGCACTTCTTGCAGAAAACGGTCCAATTTTTTCTTGACTGCATTTTGTTCCAGCAATATTTCTTTTACTTGCTGGGAGGATATTTAACAACCACGGAACTCTGATGTTTGTACAATATTCTCTGTATCTATGGTACTTCTACTCTGTATTTCCTTCCATGTCATTCACTCCGGTATGCTCTTTTACAGTGCAAATTTGGGACCTGACCCACCAGTATTTTCCATGTATATATTATTTTCTACCCCACTCATCTCCTTTCTAATGGCATACTGTACCTATGTACAACACTAAAAAGTATGACACGTACGTATCACAAATCAGGATGTGATGCACACCATGGGTCAAACATCATGTGATGTGATGTGATTGTGTAGTGTAAGGGGTTAAGGAGGAACTTGCATGCATAGAACTGTTAAAACCCCACAAATGATATGGAGGTATTTCGAATCAAGGTAGAGAACAAAATTGTTATTATTATGGTACAATATTCACATAAACCTCCAAACATGATGGGTTAAGGAATTCACAAAAAATGTTAAAAATGGACTATTACAAAAAACATAAACAAATCCGAGTCGGATATCTTCCATGGGGGACTAAAATGTAAACACTGCTAGCTGGCATTCCACAAATACGAGAACTTGTTTTGACTCAATATATATACAGAAACAGTAAATTTTAATTTTTGGCTTAATAAGTAACTTTATTTTTATGACATAAAAACCTTAAAGATAAAACTGTTAAACATAACACTTGAGTATAATCATTTTTAATTTTCCAACCTGTTCTCAGGGTGGAAATCTGCTCGCAGTAATGGATTCAGAATGACCTCGTGATTAGTGCTATTTTCTACTCTATCCATGATTAGGTTAAGGTTACTTTACATGAAGGTTTGCTTAAGTTAGGTTTCATTATGTTTGGTCATGTTAATACATGTAGAGTAAAATATTCTCCAAAATGTGAAATATGGAATTTGAAATTCTATTGTTTCTAAGAAAAAAAATTTGTTTAGCATACTTTATATTTTAAACCAACAATTTATAATACATTATAGATATAACTTGAGAATAATCCCTGTTTAGGACAAAGTTTCACTTGCCAGTTTACAAGCAGGCTATTACTGGAATCGTAATATGCTTTCAGACCATCACAAATATCTAGACAACTATCCAGGTGGTTTAATGGGACAGTCGGTTGCTCGTGGTAATGGATTTGCTCTGAGACTGGCTCAAATTTTCTGAGAAAAGTTTTTTAAATCTAAAATCCAGTAAATTAAAAAGACTACAAAAAACTCACAGCAGCTCTTTCGTGACGAAGATGGAGAGCAAAACCAAGCCCAAAAGCTCTATTAGCAGATGTCATCCTCAGCTCATCTTGGCGCTTATGGTATGATCGCTCAGATGCCTCGAGAGGATGCGCCACTGATGTGGCTGGAGCACGACGAAGCATGCCCATTTCTGACCCATAGTCTTTTTCCTGTGTCACAATGGGTTCAATCTTCATGCTTTGTGGAAGAGCCTGAGAATATAAAACAGTAACATCACTTCAGTTCCATTCATTAATTAGGTATGAAGTATATAGAGAAAAGAGAAAAAGAGAGAGGAAGGGGGCAGGTAACTGTAGCTAGTAATTTATCTCAACAATGAGAACTCAAATTGTAAACTGAAAACGAGCTAGGACACACTATGTAATATAATATTAGTGAATGTCCAGTTATTAATGATTTTAGAACAAATATTATGATATTTAGAGCTTTATAACTATTTCATTGGATACAGGATACATAATACACAGCATGGATGACACACACGTCATATGTCACACACGTCACCACATAGAAGTTGGCGGAGGCCAAAACCGTCAGTAGCTTCAAAGCGTTATATGACAAAGAGTGCTGGATAGACGGGACACCACGAGCATAGCTCTCATCCTGTAACTACACTTAGATAATTACATTGAAATCAGAAGAAAGGAGAGTAAAATAAATGAAGGCTCCATGGAGGAAATCAAGAAGAGTTAAAAAAGGGATAAAAGGAAAGTTGAGATAAAGGCTGAAGAGAGGAGGGATGGGGATGGATATATGAGGGATGAAATTAAGAAAAAGTAACAATGAAAGAGGCAATTACAGAAATAGAAAATGAGGGAACAGAGAAGATAAATGAACTAGAAAGGACCATACAGAGACATGACATGTGGCAGATAATTAGGCATCCAACCCACAAACCTGAAAATAAATGTTTCTGATGAAAAAATCAAGAAGTGATGAGAGAGGATGGCACCACACAACTGAACCCTGAAAAACCCGAAGGGGCAGTCGGCAAACCAAGAACCAATGAAGGGCGGGTTGGGTCCAAGCCGGCTGGTCCCAGGAGCGGCAGAAGGAGAAATTGGTACAACACTGGAGCCAAACCTTGCCCAGGGAAAAGACAATATTATGACTAACACAACCACTTGACCAACCAGGGAGTTGCCTGGGGTCACTCCAACAAAACGGCAGAAAGAGCAAAGCGAAAGAGACAAACTCAAATGAGACCACACTAACTGTGAGGTCTGCTAGTTTACCAGGAACCCGTGTCCTAGCGAGCTGAGAGAGAACCAGATCCCTGGCCCGCTGACACATGGGCTGACTGGAGGGCCCACACCAGCCAGTCATTGAGGTAGGCCAACACACGCCAGGCCACAATGCCCCATGCTAGCTTGGTAAACATGCAGGGGGGGGGGAGCCATGTTCAAGCCGCAGAGAAGAACCCTGAAGCAGTATGCACAATGTCCCAAAACGAAACTTAACTAGTCCCTGAACCCCGGATGAATAGGGGTATGCCGGTATGTGTCCCAGAGTCCCAAAGACACCATCCCCGGACACCATTCGCCTGCAATAGCAAGCGAACCTGGACTAAAGTGGTCAAGAAGTGGTTGAAG
>WNGS01003388.1:18925774-18936067 GCA_020271785.1 Procambarus virginalis | reverse complement strand
ACGTACAAATCTCAGGCAAATCATAACATAGTACGAAAAGGCAATGTAATGTAAGGATCTGGGTGTACTCATGTCGGAAGACCTTACCTTTAAAGAACACAATAAATAGCCATCACAACTGCAAGAAAAATGACAGGTTGGATAACAAGAACTTTTCACACTAGAGATGCTATACGATGATGACACTTTCAAAACGCTTGTGCTCTCTAGAGTGGAGTACTGCTGCACAATGACAGCCCCTTTCACTGCTGGTGAAATTGCTGACCTGGAGAGCGTGCAGAGATCCTTTACTGCTAGAATCCACTCGGTAAAACATCTAAATATTGGGACCGACTAAAGAGCCTAAATCTGTATTCCCTTGAGCGCAGGCGGAGAGATACATAATAATTTACACGTGGAAAATATTAGAGGGGCTGGTCCCAAACCTGCACACAGAAATAACATCACATGAGACCAGAAGACATGGCAGGATGTGCAGAATACCCCCGTTGAAAAGCAGAGGTGCAACTGGTACTCTGAGAGAGAACTCTATCACATCAGAGGCCCGAGACTGTTCAACACGCTTCCACTACACATAAGGGACATAACTGGCAAACCCCTCACAGTGTTCAAGAGAGAACTGGATAAGCACCTCCAAAGGATACCTGATCAACCAGGCTGTGACTCATACGTCAGGCTGCGAGCAGCCGCGTCCAACAGCCTGGTTGATCAGTCCAGCAACCAGGAGGCCTGGTCGATGACCGGGCCGCGGGGACGATAAGCCCCGGAAGCACCTCAAGGTATCATCAAGGTAGGAGGGGACCTACATTCCCTCCAATGCGTTATGTGTGATTTCCTCCGAGGCTATGGGTCCCCCTTCTTCAGCCAGAGGTGGTACTCCCTTCCATATTATAAAAAAAAAAAATACAAAAAAAAAAAATTATATATATATATATATATATATATATATATATATATATATATATATATATATATATATATATATATATATATATATATATATATATATATATATGTGAGAAAGCTGCATGAACGCGCAAGCCATATATCACTAAGAACTCTTTGACAAAGTTCTTAGTGATATATATATATATATATATATATATATATATATATATATATATATATATATATATATTATATATATATATATATATTACCTATGGAAGGTCATTAATGTAGATGAGAAAGAGGAGAGAGCCAAGTATGCTGCCCTGTGGAACACCAATGTTTATGGGTAGGGTAGGAGAAATGGAATTATTCACAGAAACAGTCCGCAGGCAGTTGAGTCGCTTAATTAGCCAGTCTGTATGTGGGTGTGGGTACCTGGCTGATGATTGGCCGAAGTGGGTTTTCAGGCTTGTGGGTCTTGACATTCCCATATGCGTAACCAGGTCTGTATTCCCCGATAACCTTTGGCAGGTGGAGTCCGGATTTCTTGGCGTTCACAGTTTCGATCAATCTGTTTACCTTCGTTTTGAATTCGGCTGTAGTGTCCTTCGTTACCCTTTGGAATTTAGTTTGGTCGGAGAGTATGAGATTCATTTTTGCCAGATATTCGTCTTTTTTAATAATGATGTATATTGGCAACTTGTCATCTCTCCTGATGATTATCTCCTTATTCTCATGAAGGCTCTTAGCTGCCGCTTTGAGCTCGAGGGACAGTATGGTGCTTCTGTAGTTACCTTGAATCTTTCCTCCATCTACAATAAGTTCCGCTTGCAAGGTGTCTCTAGTGGTAACCTTCTTTTGCTTCTTGAGGTCGAATGTGTCGTCTAATAGGATCTCCAACTCCATTTTCCGGGCCATTTCACTTGGTGTGGACATAACGTACGTGACAGTTTATACCCAGATTCAAGAGAATGATTTGGTACTCAGTGAGGTCGATGCCAGCAATGTTTAAGAATCCATCTCTGGGTTGAGGGATCGCCATAGGTCCTTCAAATAATGTTATAATTTTCTTGATGATCCTGGTTTCGGTGCTGTGGCGATGTCGATCTATAAGGATGCCGAGGTGTTGGTCGATTCGAGTACGGAGGTCTTCTTCGATGTTGGCGTGTCTCCATTGGTCTGTAGCATGAAGTAATTGTGCTTTGCTATCGTTGATCTCATTTTCTGCTTTGTGTATCTGATTTCGAATCAGATCTTGGCGATATTTTATCGTGAAGGCTTGGTTTCTTGCTGCTGGGTTGTGTGTTTTAAAAAACACACGAAAAACAAATACTGTATACTGTAAGCATAAATGGAGTACATAAAAATCAGTCTTTGAAAATGTGAAAAGTCTTGTAAAATGCTTCTAGACATCAGACCATAAATAAAAAGTGTAAAAATGAACTTGAAGAGTTAATTTTTCAATTACCCCAACAGTGAAGAAAAACGTAAGAAATATTGAGAAGATGCGCGTTAGAATTATTAATCTTAATTATTATTAATCATAACATAGAACGAAAAGGCAATGTAAAGGATCTGGGTGTACTCATGTCGGAAGACCTTACCTTTAAAGAACACAATAAAGTAGCCGTCACAACTGCAAGAAAATGACAGGTTGGATAACAAGAACTTTTCACACTAGAGATGCTATACCGATGATGACACTTTTCAAAACGCTTGTGCTCTCTAGAGTGGAGTACTGCTGCACAATGACAGCCCCTTTCACTGCGGGTGAAATTGCTGACCTGGAGAGCGTGCAGAGATCCTTTACTGCTAGAATCCACTCGGTAAAACATCTAAACTATTGGGACCGACTAAAGAGCCTAAATCTGTATTCCCTTGAGCGCAGGCGGGAGAGATACATAATAATTTACACGTGGAAAATATTAGAGGGGCTGGTCCCAAACCTGCACACAGAAATAACATCACATGAGACCAGAAGACATGGCAGGATGTGCAGAATACCCCCGTTGAAAAGCAGAGGTGCAACTGGTACTCTGAGAGAGAACTCTATCAACATCAGAGGCCCGAGACTGTTCAACACGCTTCCACTACACATAAGGGACATAACTGGCAAACCCCTCACAGTGTTCAAGAGAGAACTGGATAAGCACCTCCAAAGGATACCTGATCAACCAGGCTGTGACTCATACGTCAGGCTGCGAGCAGCCGCGTCCAACAGCCTGGTTGATCAGTCCAGCAACCAGGAGGCCTGGTCGATGACCGGGCCGCGGGGACGATAAGCCCCGGAAGCACCTCAAGGTATCCTCAAGGTAAGGTAAGGTATCTTACCCTTTCGGTCATATTCAACAACATATACTGTATATATATACAGTATATGCAGTGGGAGCCTCGATTTACGATGGTAATCCGTTCCCAGAAACGTATTGTAAGTCGAAATATCGTAGGTCAAAACGACTTTTCCCATAAGAAATAAAGGGAATTGAATTAATCCATTCCACACCCTCAAAAATATTATCTTAAAAATACATTTTATACTGAATACAATTTTTTCTCTAACTATAATACAGTACATATGTTTATCTTACCTTTATGAAGGACTCTTGATGGTGTATGGAAGATGATGAGGAGGAGAGGTGTTACTGTTTGGAAGGGGAGTCCCCATCCATTATAACCAGTCTCCGTGGCGTAGTGGTACGACGCTCGCCTGGCATTCCGCGAGTGCTTTGTCATGGGTTCGTATCCTGGCTGGGGGAGGATTTACTGGGCGCAAATCTTTAACTGTAGCCTCTGTTTAACTCAACAGTAAAATGGGTACTTGGTTGTAACAACGATTCTTCGTGGTGGGGATCGTATTCCAGGGACCTGCTTGAAACGCTACGCATACTAGTGGCTGTACAAGAATGTAACAACTCTTTTATATATCTCAAAAAACAAAAAACAAAAAAAAAATCAGGCAGTGGGGACTTCTCTGGGGGTACACATTCTGGCACATTTTGCCTGCATACCACTAGGACCTGCTTCTGGCTCACTGCTTGATTTTCTCACTACAAATCATTCCATTGAAGATTATTTTTCCCTTCTTTCGAGCACTTAACTATAGGGAGGCATCACATTGTCATTAAAAAGATCAATGCAACAGCCTGTTACAGCTTTATCTGGGTGATTATTTTCAGCAAAACTTTGCAGTTCTTCCCATACTGCACACATTTTCTTAATTAATGAGGAAGGGACATACTCTAATGCCGCCACCTCCTCCTCCTCATCCTGTGAAGATTTGTTGTACTGCCTAGCTAGTTCAACAACACGAGTACCATTTTCATGTTTACGTATGATCTCTTGTTTTTCCTCTATGGTCATTCTTACATGTGTTTTCGTATGTTGAACTTTACCACTGACTTTCTTGGGACCCATGGCGTGATATATAATAATCAGTTTTATGCTCAAAAAGCAACAAATCACCACAGTTAGTTTAGTTAGTTTAGTTCATCTATTATGCACCCCATACCCATCTTGTGGGTGGTAGTGGAAAGGGTTACAGAGGCACATAATGGGCTCAGGGACTGAACCCCACAATTCATTTAGCTAAGCAAGTTACAATCTTGATGAGCTAGTTACAAAATTCATTAAAAGTCGTCTCATCAACAATTAATGGGTTCGAGATCGACCTCAAGTACAGGTTCTAAATTAAGCAACTGACATATGTGGAGAGCTAGTGTCACAATTTATATGTTTGTCCTGCACCCCGCCTCCCATCCAGTGGGCACCACAAAATGGAATTTCTTATAAGCATGATCGTCACTAAGTGGGCAGCTTTAGTAAACTGAGGTAGGTCAGCCCGCGTGACCGGAAACCATGCGCTCGGTCGACCCGAACGTGTATCAACGAATATCGTTAGTTGGCGACACTATCATAAGTCGAGTCGCATTTTTCGATGTGTGTGTGTGTGTGTGTGTGTGTGTGTGTGGTGTGTGTGTGTGGTGTGTGTGTGTGTGTGTGTGTGTGTGTGTGTGTGTGTGTGTGTGTAATTACCTAAGTGTAATTACCTAAGTGTAGTTACAGGATGAGAGCTACGCTCGTGGTGTCCCGTCTTCCCAGCACTCTTTGTCATATAACGCTTTGAAACTACTGACGGTTTTGGCCTCCACCACCTTCTCACTTAACTTGTTCCAACCGTCTACCACTCTATTTGCGAAGGTGAATTTTCTTACGTTTCTTCGGCATCTGTGTTTAGCTAGTTTAAATCTATGACCTCTTGTTCTTGAAGTTCCAGGTCTCAGGAAATCTTCCCTGTCGATTTTATCAATTCCTGTTACTATTTTGTACGTAGTGATCATATCGCCTCTTTTTCTTCTATCTTCTAGTTTTTGCATATTTAATGCCTCTAACCTCTCCTCATAGCTCTTGTCCTTCATTTCTGGGAGCCACTTAGTGGCATGTCGTTGCACCTTTTCCAGTTTGTTGATGTGCTTCTTAAGATAAGGGCACCATACAACCGCTGCATATTCCAGCTTTGGTCTAATAAAAGTCGTGAACAATTTCTTTAGTATTTCTCCATCCATGTATTTAAAAGCAATTCTTAGGTTAGAAAGTGTAGCATAGGCTCCTCGCACAATGTTCTTGATGTGGTCCTCAGGTGACAGTTTTCTATCTAAAACCAACCCTAGATCCCTTTCTTTATCAGAATTCTTTAAAGATTTCTCACATAATTTATAGGTTGTGTGGGGTCTATGTTCACCAATTCCACATTCCATAACATGGCATTTATTCACATTAAATTCCATTTGCCAAGTGTTGCTCCAAATACTTATTTTGTCCAGGTCTTCTTGAAGGGCATGACAATCATCTAGGTTTCTTATCTTCCCTATTATCTTAGCATCATCAGCAAACATGTTCATGTAATTCTGTAATCCCTCTGGTAGATCGTTTATGTAGACAATGAACATTACCGGTGCAAGAACTGAACCCTGTGGTACTCCACTCGTGACATTCCTCCAATCCGATACCTTGCCTCTGATTACGGCCCTCATTTTTCTGTCAGTTAGGAAATTTTTCATCCATGTTAGTAGCTTACCCGTCACCCCTCCAATATGTTCCAGTTTCCAGAACAACCTCTTATGGGGAACTCTGTCGAAAGCCTTTTTTAGGTCCAGATAGATGCAGTCAACCCAACCATCTCTTTCCTGTAAAATCTCTGTTGCTCGATCATAAAAACTGAGTAAGTTCATTACACAGGATCTTCCAGATCGAAAACCATACTGTCGGTCTGATATTATATCATTTCTCTCCAGGTGTTCTACCCATTTAGTTTTAATTATTTTTTCCAATATTTTGACTATTACACTTGTCAATGATACAGGTCTATAATTAAGAGGGTCTTCCCTGCTTCCACTTTTGTAGATTGGAACTATGTTAGCCTTTTTCCACACATCAGCTACAACTCCTGTAAACAGGGATGCCTGAAAAATCAGCTGAAGTGGAATGCTGAGCTCAGGTGCACATTCTCTCAGAACCCATGGTGAAACTCCATCTGGACCAACTGCCTTGTTCTTACTTAGCTCCTTGAGCATTTTTCCACTTCGTCTCTAGTCACCTCTATGTGCTCTATGTTGTTCTCTGGAATTCTTATTGTGTCTGGTTCCCTAAAGATTTCATTTTGTACAAACACACTTTGGAACTTTTCGTTTAGTGTTTCACACATTTCCTTTTCATTTTCCGTGAATCTATTTCCCATTATCAACCTCTGAATATTATCCTTTACCTGCAATTTGTTGTTTATGAATTTATAGAATAGACCTGGTTCTGTTTTACATTTGTCTGCAATCCCTTTTTCAAAATTTCTTTCTGCCTCTCTCCTCACTGCTGTGTAGTTGTTTCTCGCATCTTTGTATCGTTGGTATGTTTGGGGGTTTGGCCTCTTCCTGTATTGATTCCATTTTTGTGTCTTTTGGTCTCTGGCCCTCTCGCAATTCCTATTGAACCAATCCTGTTTCCTAGTTCTGCATCTCTGTTTTGGTATAAATTTGTTTGTGCCTTTATCATATATTTCACAAAACTTGACATACATCTCATTCACTTCCTTGCCTAGCAACAAGTCTGTCCAATTATACTCACTAAAAAAATTTCTAAGGTTGCCATAATGTCCTCTCTTGAAGTCAGGTTTTTCAACTGCTTCATCCTCCTTATTTTCTTCCAGATTATAACGCATTGCATACTTTATTCCCAAAAAGACATGGTCACTTTTACCCAAGGGAGGAAGGTACTGAATGTCAAATACTTCTTCCTCCTTCCTGGTAAATATCAAATCTAGCATGGAGGGAACGTCCCCTTCCCTCATCCTCGTAGCTTGTTTAACATGTTGATACAAGAATGTTTCCAGGATGAGGTCTACAAATTTACAGGTCCAAAATCTTCTGTTTTAGCTTCATATGCTTCCCAGTCTATGGATTTCAAGTTGAAGTCACCAACTATCAACAGTCGTGACCTATCGTTATCCGCTCTCGCTATAATCTCTCTCATTATTGTTATAAGACCTTCTCGTTTACTATCTAGCTCCTCTTTGACCATGTGCTGCTTGGTGGTGGACTATATGCATTTATGACCATTAGTTTATCATCTTCATGGCAGATCTCTAGTGCTATTATGTCAACCTCTTGTGGATTGGCAGTCATTATTTCCTTCACCTTTATGTGTTCTTTCACCAGCACAGCAACGCCACCGCCTTTCCTAATTTTTCTGTCCCTTCTCCAAATTGAGTAGCCCCTTGGGAATATGACCTCATTTAAAATATCATCTTCAAGTTTTGTCTCCGTGAGTGCAACAATGTCTGGTGTCTGCATCTGTATTACATCACTTAACTCCAATATCTTCGATCTTACTCCATCTATGTTGGTGTATGCAATCTTCAGGAACTTGTTCCCCTCTCCTTATTCTTCACTCCCCTCTCTCTATTGATTTTGTTGGTTTGCCTTTATGTACCACTTTACTGGTCTGCCTACCCCTAACACTTTGTAGAAAAAAGAATTGATTTCTTCTTCATTCCTGCTCTCATTTAAACGTTTCGCCTCAGCGAGGTTCAGTTTCAGCTTCTCTCTGTCTTCTCTTGAAAGATCTCGTCTTAACGACCACATTTTCCCATCCTCATCACTTTGTAACTTTCTAGCATTCCTTAGTACTTCTTCCATCTGCTTGGCACCGTTTAGGGTGATCCTCAAAGGTCGATCTTTCCCTTTTACATATCTGCCTATTCTCCTGTAGTCACACACATTCTCTTTGGTTGTAAGACCTTCCACGAGGCCAACGTGGAACAATGTGTAATTACCTAAGTGTAATTACCTAAGTGTAGTTACAGGATGAGAGCTACGCTCGTGGTGTCCCGTCTTCCCAGCACTCTTTGTCATATAACGCTTTGAAACTACTGACGGTCTTGGCCTCCACCACCTTCTCACTTAACTTGTTCCAACCATCTACCACTCTGTTTACAAAACTGAATTTTCGTATATTTCTCCGGCAGCTTTGTTTCGTTAGTTTAAATCTATGACCTCTTGTTCTTGAAGTTCCGGGTCTCAGGAATTCTTCCCTATCAATTTTATCGATTCCTGTCACTATTTTGAATGTAGTGATCATATCACCTCTTTTTCTTCTATCTTCTAGTTTTTGTATGTTTAATGCCTTTAATCTCTCCTCATAGCTCTTGTCCTTCAGTTCTGGGAGCCACTTAGTGGCATGTCGTTGTACCTTTTCCAGTTTGTTGATGTGCTTCTTAAGATATGGGCACCATACAACCGCTGCATATTCCAGCTTTGGTCTAATAAAAGTCGTGAACAGCTACATCTCTGTGCCTTTACTCACCATACAAGCTTAGATGTACAGTTATGGTGAAAAAAACATGTAAATATGTATATATAACGTCTGTGTATAGTGAATAAATGCAAAAACAGTATTGTGGGAGGAGAATGAGGGAGAGTGAGGTGGTGTTGAGGGAGGGAGTGGCAGTGAGTGGCTCGCTGGTATGTGGCGGTCACTCCTCGTTGCTTTTTGACTTCCAAGACCAACTTAGTAGTTCGTTATGGTGAACAAAATATGCAGATACTTATATATAACCTGTGTATATAGTGTAACAACAGCAAAACTATTTGTTTATTGTTTTATGAACATAATAATTGAATCACTAATATGCACACCATAATTTAGAGTACAGCAATGGTTCACACATTTTATTATATAAATATACCACAATTCACTGTATGAAATAATATTACTGCAAAAAAACTAAGAAAAAATCAGAGACATCGAAATAATTCGGTAATAATATATTTGTGGCAACTGCCGTCTGACAGCTCAGGCGGAGTAGACCTCGTCTGGCGAAGGCTCTGCCAACGCCCCTTTTTTGCCACACTTCTCTACCCTATTGCGGCTAAAATATGCCACCTACGATTTTTTGTTATTTTTTCCGTGATCAGGGAACAAAAATGAACACTTCTATAAGACGACCCCCTCTCCATCCGGCCCGTTGGCGTCGTGAGAGGGCTTAGTAGATGGCTGCCGGAGTGTGATGCTCCGTGGGACAGTCCTCTGTCCTTTTATGGTCTTTGCACTCCTGCTGCTGTCTTCTCTAATTGTGCCGGATCGCTTTTCCTTTTCCTTATGTTTCGTTTTTCTCCCCCTCTTCTCCTATCTGCATCTCGTTTCCTGCCGACCTTTTGCTTGTTTTGGATTATTCCTTAGGACTTCTTCTATTCTGACGCCCGGTGCTTGAGGAGGCATACTCTTGCACCCGTAGAACTGTAGTACCCAACATCTCGAACGAGGGAACCTTTTATTGTCAATCCCCCTTTTGTCGCTGAACCCGATCTCGACGGACTGACGGTTCTTAAGGTGGCATTTGTGGGGCGTATACTCACGACGCACCCCTAGGGGGCCCGCGTGATCGGCAATAGCTTCCTGTTGGGTGTCCTACCTCTAATTGTGGCTCCATGGTGGGTATGGGGGCACATTCGTGGATGAATGTCTTTCTTTTCGTCTCTGTGGCAATGAATGTTTCTGTTGTACCCTCTCAGGCTCGTGGGGTGGGCGACCAAGCCCCCGAGTCAGTCTGTATTGGAAGACCAGGCTCTGAACCCCCCCCCCCCCTGCGTTGGGCCCCGACCTTGCTCCTCCTTTGACCATCCTGACTTCTTCCCCCAGCTCCCCTCCCTCCTCTGTGGTTGGGTCGAGCCTCCAGCCCCCAGTGGTGACCACTTCGTCGACTGGTGCGGCTAAGTCTCTCGTTGTGACTACTGCGCCTTTTGTCCCCTCTCTCTCAGGGGGTTCTCAATGCCGTTAGCGCCACGGCCGCACTCGCTCGTTTCCTTCCTGTACTGATGCGTATCAGGCCTTGTTGGGTCCTGCTTCATGGGCCAA
>WNGS01003388.1:18914200-18924774 GCA_020271785.1 Procambarus virginalis | reverse complement strand
AGCTCCGCAGAAGCTCAGGCGCAAATGCCTCCGCCGCAACCCCAGAAGGGGACACCCTCGAGACCGCCCAAGTCTCAACACAACTAGACCCTCCCGCAACTCCGAAACCATCAGACGCTTCAGAGCTGGAAGCAAGGGAGGAGGGGGGGGGGAACCAAATGAACTACAGAAGGGGAAGGCCTAGGAGAGGCGGACAGAACCAGAGCCGAAGCGACTCCAAAGTCCGAGTCCCTATAACCAAAACAGGGCAGTCTCGGGGCATCCGGGGCTGCAACCAATCGAGCACGTTGCAGCAACCTAAATCTAGCATGCAATGCCATAGCTGCCTGCACCCACATATCAGTATCATGGGCTTGGGTGAGCTGGAGTATATACAGACAACACACGTCGCACGACTCTGGGTCAAAACGATCACTGACCCGACAAGCAGCACGGCGGAAGCAAAACCAGCGAGTGTCACCCTGAGACAAAGGGACAGAGTAACCTTCAAACTCGCAAGACACGAGAGGGGACTCAGGGGGTCACATCCATCGGACCTCGTAGCCCACCGTGGGGTTTCCCAGGGCAATTAACCTTGGAGACACGCTAAGGGAAGCCCAGGCAGGGTACTGCGAACCGGCGCCCAAGTCTACCAAACAAACTTCTAAAGCTGAAGCCCCAGGACGTGTTCACTCACGGGGCCAGTGCGAGGAGAAACCTCGCACTGCAGACCAGGAACCAACAATAATCTGAACCCGAATGAGGCACAGAACGTAACCTGCAAGCAGAATGAAAGTGGGCTGGATGAGTCAAAACTGGCACAATGCACAAGAATGGGAATTCCTGGATGAGTCCGAAGTGCCAAAAGGCCCACTGAAATGACTGGGAGGGGGAAGTGGAGAACCGGCAAGGAAAACGGATCATATAATGATGAGAAATGGGAAAACCAAAGGAGCAAGAGACCCTCCACCAAAGAACCAACATCCAGAAAGGGCTGAAGGTTACCTCAGTCCCTGAAGAACTCTCCTCAGGCCCACCCTAACTCCCCTTTCCCTCCCAGCCAGTCAATATGGCTGGCTTCTGGGGCAGAGAAACATTCCACACCAAGACATAATGCATTGTCTTGGTGTGGACATGGAGGAGCAGGGGAAGAGATAATTGTGAAGGCAAAGCTCTGCATCCCCAGTGGGAAGAGATGGCTCAATTGCCTTCACTGTCAAATTGGATGGGACCACCCTGGAGAAGACCAAGCAAACTAAACACAAATGAAAGCACTCCCACAAGGGATGCAGTGTAGATGGAGTTAAGAGGAGCACACCAACACCCTGCACAATCCAGATGCCAATACTGGTGCATCCAAATGAGCACCAAGCCATCAACTCCAAAATTGGAACTCATAAATGGGCAGGAGCCTCCACAAGAAAAGGTATGTTAGAGTAGATCAGAGCAAGACTTGAAAAATTTAAAGCTGACCAAGCCTAAAACGAAGTCAAACAGGAGATAGGTTCTCACCAATAAGGTAAAAAAAACATGTGGAATTTTTTTTCTGCCATATTCACAATTTACTTGAATTTACCTGAGGGCCACCAACACCTTACCTTACCTTGAGGATACCTTGAGGTGCTTCCGGGGCTTATCGTCCCGCTATAAAGGGCTATAAAGTATAAACATAAAGGGCTCGGCAAGAACAGGAAGCCGGTGGCTTGTCAAAGGTTCCCCATTCATCCTGAAGATTTTGTTCTAGCCTTAACAGAGTTTTGGCATTTATGGCTTTGGCGGGTAGGTGGTTCCATAGTTTTATAACCCTGTGGGTGAAAGAAAGCATCTCCTGTTTACAGTCCTGCATTGTGGCTTGTTGAGCTTGAAACCACTGCTCCTTGTTTGTGTTACACCTGATCTTTTGAAGAAATTGTCTGAATCAACATTCAGTATTGATCACAGTTGATCAACAGTTGGACCAAACTGTTTAGTATGAGATAGTAGGTTTTGATGAGATATGCCCTGTTATGCCTGGTTTGAAGTGCTGTTAGCCCTGAGGTCCTCAACCGTTTCTGGTACGAGAGCTAACTTAGCTCTGGAAATACCAACTCGGAGACAGTTGGAAAAAATCCTGACAAAGTATTAGAGGCCTGCCATATGCAACTGGTTTCTTGTCCCCACAGAGATACAATGAACATTAGCCAGCCACAGTCTCCCATAATGATATTCAAAGGTTGCTAACAATTATTGGTAGGTTAGGAAAACAATTAGTTTTATAAAATGAAATTGATAATATACACAGACTAGTTTCTCCCTCTTTTCATGAAGAAACCAGAAAATATTACTGTATCTACTACATCAACTTTGAAAACCCCATAGAAGAAATGAAAATATTTCTTCTATGGACACACAATATATCGAGACACTTTGCACCCAAGATGCAAATGGATTGTAAAACCTACCCAACTCAACCTAAACTAACCCAGCCTAACCTAATGATATATATGAGTTTACTCAAGTGCCACCATCTCTCTAGTGACCTCGAAATGGACAGAAAGTTGGTGACTGGTCAAAGGTCTCCCCCATTGTTCCCGAGAACTTTTTCTCTCCGGATTTTAAATTGCAGATTTTAAAATGTCTTGGAATTTACGTCTTCGGCAGATGGGCGATTCCGCGAGTTTCCCTTATAGATGAAAAATGATCAGTTTTCTGTCCTATATTGTGGGGTGTTGAGTTTGAAGTTCTTGCTCCTTATGTTATACTGGAACTTTTAAAGAAGTACTCTGGATTAACATCCTCCAACTTGGCCCTGAGCCATTACTAGTACAGTGTGAGAGTTGACTTAGTTCTGGGATGATTTTTGCCACTATACAGTACTATACTGTACAGTACTGTATATAGATTTTGCTATTAAAATGTGAGCTTTGTCGGAGCTTTGTGTACAATCTGACCATAATCTGGCCAGATACAAGCAACTGCCGAGAGCACATAATTGTCATGTGGACTTGCAGGTCTAACCTAACTCAATAATAATGGTTACTCAGGTAAAAGTACATACATTAACAATGAGTTACAAACAGAAAGTTAGATTTCTAGATAGATCTAGTACAAATTATGCCTAAAGCCACTAACACACACAGTTTTCGGGCAACCCATGATATATGCAGTATTACAAATGTGTGAAGTCTACCGTTTGTGGGTGTTGGAAACAAAACGGCCGTGGCAAAATACTGATCTTCAAAAAGACCACACACACCAAACTGGCCCGTCTGTGTTGAAGAAAACATTACGCTTGAACAATAGGGTTCAAAACCCATTACGTGACTAGAACCTTTCTGCTTCCACTCATAGAATAGGTATGGGGGGTCTACAATACACAATTTATCCTGCTAATTATGTCTCGCTTTTGCGCTATACATTCATATGCCTTGCACACACTGTACGGCATCACCACACACTCAAGATGCCCAAGAATAACTCCGGCACTTCAACTAAAGACATTTTAATTAAACAAAAAAAAATTATTGATGAGGAAAATTTTCAGATTGGTTGAGCACAGAAAATGCTTCACATGGTATATTCCACCATACATTTGCTACAAAATCTTCTAACACCTTGGTCATTTATTATAGATGCCCCACTTCAGTGAACTACCTTTTTCACAACAAAACAAAATTGTCTTCAAATCAAATCTCCCCAAAACCTGTACCATACAACCTTCTGTGGGAAATCGACTCTAAAACGCCCTAGTAACGCTCACAAACCTCTCCTACAGCCACCTAGTGATACAATTCCAATGACAAACATGCCATATAGGGTAGAGACGAGCACACACACACCAGCCCGTAGCGAGGACACATATATATACACATACATACATGTATCCTACCGAGGGAGGCCCCAGCAGCTCCTCTTGACACACACATACAGATGTGCTCTTCTGCAGGTCAATAGTCTGGCCTGCAATGCCCCTCCTCCACACACACATACACACTACATAAAGCTGCAGCCACTACCTACCTTGCCAAAGAGTGGGAGGTTGTGGGTGTCGAGCTCCATAGCCGGGGTGAGGAGGACTGGAGGCTCGGGCAGGGCACACGTCTGGCCTGGCTCACTCCCTCTCTTCACAGCCGCCATCAACTCCACCAACCTCCTTCCCTCACTCACAAACTCATTGCCTATTCACACATACCAAAAAAACTTTTATTGATTTTAAAATGTGCGCAAAATATGGCGAAATAAATGCATATAATTGGCGAGGCTGATATACATAATTCCCCCTAAAAGTAAGCTTGATGTTTTAATGCTATTTAAATTTAACGGGTTATATATTTAGCGGTCTCTGGTCAAAATATAACTCGGTCATCTCTGAAGATAATATATTTTCTTCGGATATTAATGTATTTTAAGCAGAAAATACAGTAAGTGTATATAGTTGTTAGGATGGGGAGCAATATAAGGGAGGCAGAGAGTGCGTCTGGGGTCACTCAACACCCTGTGACGCATCTTGGATTTATCAACAATAATGTGAAGAAAATAATTGTAGAAATTATAACAGCAGCAACAATAAAGACAATAATGATTCAAATGTCAAATACAACCCACTATTTCATAAGTAACTAATTAATAAGGCCATATACATTTGTCCTAGCTTGCTTCCTGCCTTCAGTAGTTAGCTCAAGATATATTTTAATTACTGTACATATATCAACTACTTTTTCTCTTTGAACAATCTTAGGCACTTTAGCAATATGCTCCTTTCCCATTCTATAAGAGTACAGGTCAAAAGCTAGCTATACATTCATTTAATCACCCAGTCTCATAAGAAGGTTGGTCATACAGTACATGAGATGCAAGTCTAGTCTATTTTCACTTGTAAAGTTAAAATTTAATGTTGAATTAAAATTAAAGCAACTTGTAAAGCTCATGTAAACGATTACTAAGCCCAAATTAAAATTATTAAGTTAACTATATATAAAGGGATGGTAATTACTACAGTACTTGTTTTTATAACTTCCAAAATCACTAATTAGTTACTTTGTGGTTAAGAATAACCATTTCTGTGCTTATTAATGCTTAATAACACATTTGCTATACAGCTTAGACTGTAATAATAATAATAATATATAGGTAACATGGTATACTTTATTAGCATAGTATGCTATAAATGAACCCACTTTGCTATAATGTATAGTGCAACTTTACTAAACCTATTTATATACTGTATATATATATATATATATATATATATATATATATATATATATATATTATATATATATATATATATATATATATGCACTTAGGTTCTTAAAGAAGGTGGGAGAGAACCTCATTGGGAAAACTAAAGATTCAAGAGCGGCCAGTTTCCTGTTCCAGCGCTTCAGTGTCGCAGTTCAGAGAGGAAATGAGTGCTGTATCCTGGGTATGCACCCAACCTCCGAAGAGCTGGATGAGGTCTTCGAACACTGATTGTTATATTGTTATATATGTGTGTGTTCTCTGTAAACTGTAGCATTGCATTAAAAAAAAAAATAATAGGGGCAGTAGGAGAGGAAAAGATTAAAGTGTTCAGTGAGAATCCACAGGGTTTTCTTTGACTACTCTTTATTTTCTTCTTCGAGGCTGTGGGTCCTTACAATTGCACCAAAGGTGGTACCCTAATTAATATATATATATATATATATATATATATATATATATATATATATATATATATATATATATATATATATATATATATATATATATATATATATATATATATATATATATATATATATATATATATATATATATATATATATATATATATATATATATATATATATAAATATGCAGAAAACCACATGTGAAAAATAGAGAATGCTTAACGTGTTTTCGGCTACATTGCCTTTATCAGAGCAAAGTAGAATACCATTCTACTTTGCTCTGATGAAGGCAATGTAGCCAAAACGTGTTAAGCATTCTCTATTTTTCACATGTGGTTTTTCCGCATACTTAGGCCAGTGTTTTTTCATCATTGTTGCATATATATATATATATATATATATATATATATTAATTATTTTTTTTATGGTACCACCTCTGGTGCAAGTGTAGGGACCCATAGCCTCAGAGAAGAAAATAAAGAGTACTCAGAGAAGACCTTGTGGATCCTCACAAAATATATATAAAATACATCCTCACAGTATATATATATATATATATATATATATATATATATTATATATATATATATATATATATATATATATATATATATATACTGTATGTATAATTCATTGAGTCAGGAGGACAGCAGCCAGTGTATATATACATGTTAGGTTTATGTTCGGGTCCCGGTAGTACAGTCGAGTTCGTTCTCAATGCACAATCGAGAATCCCAGGATCAAATCCTGGGTGGGACAGATATGGTTGAGCACATTTCCTTTCACTTAATGTACCTGTTCACCTAGCAGTGAGTAGGTACTCAAGTGTTAGTCAGCTTGTTGTGGGGTTGCATCCTGGGCAGGGTCAGTAATTTGCACTTGTGCAGGACATGGCCTCGATAAAAGTCAAAGGTGTATGAATACACTCTGGCTTCCTGTCCCACTGACAGTAAATTATATTGAGGTCTCCCCCAGGGTCAAATTACTGACCTTTCCCAGAATGTAATCTGCACAACAAGCTGGCAAGCTCCTGGCTACCTATTTACTCCTCACTACTAGGGAAACAGAGCATTAGGAGATAGGAAACATGCCCAACTATTTCTGTCCTGCCAAGGATTCGAACACAGGATTTCCGATTTTGAGTCGAGAACGAATTTGATTTTACTATATAAATATATATATATATATATATATATATATATATATATATATATATATATATATATATATATATATATATATATATATTTTTTTTTTTTTACGTTTCGGCTACCATCCTCTTTTGTCCGGTCGTGTTGGTCGAGTGGTTAAGGGATACTGTACGCCAGCAGAGTGCTCCTGGCAGTATGGGTTCGAGTCACTTCTGGGGTGTGAGTTTTCAGTTGCATATAGTCCTGGGGACCATTCAGGCTTGTTCGCATTTGTGTTCCTCACGTGTGCCCCAAAGAATGAGGTGATTTGATTAAATACCATGCCCAAGATTACCAACCGAGTGCCGGCAGGGTGATGGAAATAGCCTCGGCTGCCATCCTCTTTTGTCCGGTCGTGTTGGTCGAGCGGTTCAGGGATCCTGTACGCCAGCAGAGTGCTCCTGGCAGTATGGGTTCGAGTCACTTCTGGGGTGTGAGTTTTCAGTTATATATATATAAATATATATATATATATATATATATATATATATATATATATATATATATATATATATATATATATATATATATATATATATCTCATTGAATATGACCGCATATTCTGTATTTACTATCTTCTGATTTAGGGCTTCTATCCCTCTAACTATTTTCTTAGCATCAGGGCTTAGCTGAAAGAGGAGTTCTCCAAAACTCATTTTCGTAATTTCAAGGTGAAGAAAAGAAGTGAATTACTATAGAATATATTACACTTGCATATAGTCCTGGGGATTATATGCAAAACCTATTACCTAATGATCTAAGTCATTTTTAGTATAAAATCAGATATGTAACTGATTGCATAATAAAGTGTGCACCATAGAAAAAAGGGCGGTGGTAGGAGAAGCGAACACTCATACGTATTCAGAGTTAAATGGCAAGTTTTTCTCTGAATGCTCTGTGTTCCCTTCTCTGAGGCTGTGGATCCCTATAATTGCACTAGTGGTGGTACCCCCCTATATATATATATATATATAATATATATATATATATATATATATATATATATATATATATATATATATATATATATATATATATATTGGTATATTTTGGTAGCAGTCTTTCCTGTAGACATATATTATTAAATATGACCGAAAAAGTAAGATTAATAATTCTAACACGAATTTTCTCTATTTTCCTTATGTTTCTTTTTACTGGTGATGGTAAATGAAAAATCAATTCTCCAAAATTCATTTTTATTTCTAGTCTGACGCGACACTTAAGCGCGTTTCGTAAAACTTATTACATTTTCAAAGACTTTAGTTTATCTACACACAACTTATGCTTTATGAAACAACATTGGCTTTTATACCTGCATTTGGGTGAGGTGATGTAATACAATAGTGGGGTGAAACACAGAACATGGAAAACGGGGTATAGATTTGTAGAAGTAGAGGTTGGGTACCAATAGAACTGCAGAAGGCCTATTGGCCCATATTTCTTGATGTTTCTATATGGAGCAGAGTCTTGAAGTGGGTAGAATATAGTTGTGCGTTAATTGCCTGTTGATTGCTGGTGTTGACTTCTTGATGTGTAGTGCCTCGCAGATGTCAAGCCGCCTGCTGTCGCTGTATCTATCAATCTATCTGCTGTCTAACCTGCTGTCGCTGTCTAACTCTGTCTAAATCTAACCTGCTGTCGCTGTATCTATCTGCTGTCGCTGTATCTATCAAACAACACAGAAATCATTGATAGATACAGCGACAGCAGGCGGCTTGACATCTGCGAGGCACTACACATCAAGAAGTCAACACCAGCAATCAACAGCCAATTAACGCACAACTATATTCTACCCACTTCAAGACTCCGCTCCAATATAGAAACATCAAGAATTATGGGCCAATAGGCCTTCTGCAGTTCTATTGGTACCCAACCTCTACTTCTACAAATCTATACCCCGTTTTCCATGTTCTGTGTTTCACCCCACTATTGTATTACATCACCTCACCCAAATGCAGGTATAAAAGCCAATGTTGTTTCATAAAGCATAAGTTGTGTGTAGATAAACTAAAGTCTTTGAAAATGTAATAAGTTTTACGAAACGCGCTCAAGTGTCGCGTCAGACTAGAAATAAAAATGAATTTTGGAGAATTGATTTTTCATTTATCGTCACCAGTAAAAAGAAACATAAGTAAAATAGAGAAAATTCGTGTTAGAATTATTAATCTTACTTTTTCGGTCATATTTAATAATATATATATATATATATATATATATATATATATATATATATATATATATATACAGTGGCACCTCGACATACGATTGCCCCTACTTACGATGAATTCGAGTTCCGATATAAATTTCATCAAAAAATGCGACTCGACATCCGATGGTGTCGTCGACATCCGATATTTGTTGGTACACGTTCGGGTCGGCCAAGCGCGTGGTTCCCGGTCACGCGGTCCGACCTGCCTCAGTTTACTACAGCTACCCGCTTAGTGACGATCGCGCCTATAAGAAATTCCGCTTTTGTGGTGATTTTTTGCATTTTGAACATTAAAGTAATTATTTTCTATCGCGCCATGAGTCCCAAGAAAGTCAGTGGTAAGGCTCAACATATGAGATCCCATGTAAGAATGACCATAGAGCAGAAACAAGGGATCATTCGTAAATATGAAGACGGTGTGCGGGTCGGTGAACTGGCTAGGCAGTACATCAAATCTCAGTCAACGATATCCACCATACTGGTTATGAAAAAGGACATTATGGGTGCTAAAGTGATGCATCATTACAGACAAATGTTAAATCGAATGGAAAACAAAATGTCTCTTGACAAATTTGTAGCGAGACAAACAAGCACTGAACCACAATCAGGTCCTAGTGGTATTCAGGCAAAACGTAGGAGAGAGAGTACCCCAGAGAAAACATCACTGCCTGATGTTATAGTGGAAGGGGACTCCCCTTCCAAACAGGAACAACTCTCCTCCTCCCCCCTCATCACCATCTTCCATACGCCATCAAGAGCCCTCCATAAAGGTAAGAGACACTTTGGGGTACTGCATTGTAGTTAGAAAAAAAACATTGTATTCAGTATAAAATGTATTTGTATGTTAATATTATGGAGGGTGGGGAATGGATTAATTCAATTCCGTTTATTTCTTATGGGAAAAATCGCTTCGACTTATGATATTTCGAGTTACGATCGTCTCTGGGAACGGATTAGCATCATAAGTCGAGGCCCCATTGTATATATATTTACAGTATAATACTGTATAAATATATTTGGAGTCCCCATGTGTAGTGATTAAGATGCTTGCCTGACGTTTCGCGAGCGCTTTTTCCTGGGTTCGTATCTGGCCACGGAGGATTTACTGGGCGCAAATCCTTAACTGTAGCTCTGTTTAACTCAACAGTTAATACCTGGTAGTTAAACGATTTTTTGCTGGGTCATATTCCAGGAAACATAGGATAAGGGCTTGCCCGAAACGCTACTCGTATTAGTGGCTGCACAAGAATTAAAGAGCTCTTGTACATATAAATAAATAAATAAAAAATAAATGTACTGTATATACAGTGGAACCTTGAGTGATGAGAGACTCCAGTTATGAGCATTTCGAGTAACGACCAAGCCACTCACAGAAAAATGATCTCGACTAATGAGCTTTCGCTCGATTAACGAACATTCCCACTGGTTCTCTGACACTGCGACACGAGTTTTGCTATTGTTTCACAAAATGAGTTTTCCACATGACGAGCTCGATGCCGGAACGGATTAAACTTGTTATCGAGGGCTCCACTGTGTGTGTGTCTGTGTATATATATATATATATAT
>WNGS01003388.1:18890896-18910895 GCA_020271785.1 Procambarus virginalis | reverse complement strand
TAAGTTTTTGTATGCTCTTGTTTGACAAGTTAGTCAGTAATGATCATAGTGACATTTATTAGCAGTGCCGTAGAAAATTTTATTTGAAGTTTTTCATGGGAAGGGGATTCATGAAGGGCAATATCTAGTGAATCCCTATAATCTACCTTTATGTGAATAAATCATATTAAGGGTGGCAGAACATATACCAGGAATAACTATTTTTGGAGGAAACTGCAGGCACAGTTGCCATTACTGTTTAAGTAATGAATTTTTTCCAGAGATAATTACTCAATGTCATTCTTGGATGTTATCTATTCCATAATTTTGAGGAAGTCGTATGGCTGCATTTCAGCCTGGTGGCAAGGCTGCTGAGGTGGGGCATTGATATTAGTGCATTTCATTATTCCACATTTTTCCTCCTTCATAAGGACTGCAGGGTCTTTGTGTTATCCCTTACATACTCCATGAAAGTAGCTTTTATAAGGTAATCACAATAGTTTTTGCAACTGGTCATGTATAGTATTAATAATATTGCTCGAAATATCATAAATACATATGTAGCCTTGCAGTGGATTTTAAGAGCAGATTTCTCAATACCTGTATGTTCATTGGGACACATGCCTTATCTTGAAAGTGCTTGAAAATTTGCATGCATTTTAAGTCTTAGGAGAGAAATTAACAATTACTGTATCAACCTTAATTTTGTAGTGCATTTTTGTTCTAGTTCACTAAAGATTGCAAAGCAAGGGGTAGAAATCTTAAGTCTTAAATACATGCATACAGTGAGTATGGTGGATCTGTCTCCCAAATTAGTCACCTAAACAGTCATAGGTCAACATTTCTTGTCATGTTTTCCAGCCTATGCTTCCACTAAGCTTGTGCATTTCTAGGTTGATTTCCTGCCTCCTTAGTACTGCCATAAAATTGGCCGATTGCTCCTAAGTTTTGTACTGCGATCTTCAATGTTGGTGGAGACATAGGTTTTGGAAACTATATATAATTGAGTACAGACCAATTTAATAGTCTAGTTTGTGTAATATGATATATCACAGAAATATTTTAAAAGTATTATGCAGGATTTATTGTATGTATAAATATTAAATTATAGGCTTCAGCAATTTACCCTTCATGTCGAGTTCAACTGCATAAGGATTCGTATATATATATATATATTGTATACACATTATATATATTCTTTTTGCAAATATTTAGTATAAACCTCTTCTCTTTAGGACCAGAGAATTTTGTTTATTTTCTATTGTAGTAAGTAGACTGAGGTTAGATAAGAGCACAATTGTCAGGACATCTGCATAAATATCATATTTGCTAATTTATTAATTTCCTTGGTTTATATTGGTAATTGAATGTGTTGCCCAAGTCGATCAGTATGTCTGGTAAATAGGTTGCAACTAACAGCTGAAAGTTCTCTGTACTGTCAGATATTGATTCTTTGATACTGATTCCTTTGTTTCTGTTCACTTGTACGTTACCTTGCTTGTACAAACCCCTTTTCCTGTGGTTTAATATTAAAATTATTGCTCACCCTGTGTTAGTAAAGTCACTTTAACCAACATACTCTGCCATGGAGGGATATAGCCTCATCGTAACGAGCAAGTCTGTAACTTGAGTAAACCGCATGGTTGTGTGTGAACAAATGTACAAAGACTTAGTTCTACTTCAATAAAGTGAAAGAAACAAATTTCCTTTTTGTTTTTTTTAATACATATACAAAATTTTAAGACACAAATAACCTAGATGAAACTTAATGCAATTGAAATGTTTTGAGTAGGTTGTTTCAAGAGGAACATTAGTTTTGAGTTTCCTAATTTTAACACGCTTAAAATAAATTGGATGCAAGTTGCAATTCCATGTCATTAATATTGTAAAAGCTCCTAGTGCAAGAAAGATGAATGCAAGTGACTGATAATGGGAATGAGTTTTATTTTGTAACTGCAGTACATATTACCTACACAATGTGCCAGTCCAAATACGGTGCTTCAAGAGATGCAATATTAAATTAATATTTTTCAAACAAATTTAAGACCTTCAAACATCCTGGCCATACTAAAACAATTCATTACTGTATTGACTCAAAAAAAAAAAAAATACTTTCAAAATCTTTGACTAGACACGAGATGAAAGGATGCTTGTTTAAGCCCCTGCTTCCCAGCTATTGATGGAGCTGTAATGACAGTAATGTACATAAGCCAATTTAAAACTGAAAAAATTACGTCTTGAAAGAAATTCCAATGAGTAAATTATACTTGAAAATACATTTGTGATGCAAACCAATGAGCAGTATAGGTCAGCTAAAACTGAAGATGCAATAACGGTATCGACTCGCCAAAAATTAAATTATGAAAACGTGCAAGAGTAAAATACCTATATTAATTACATTTAAAATAAACATGTCAATGCAATAAAGAAAGAAAAAGAAAAAAACAAAAACTGGGCAGGTTGACATGCTATATATAACCACCTACATCACCTGTAATGATAAATAAAATGGGAAACAACCCAATGAACATGAACCATTCGTTTTGACATGTGGCAAACCAATTTTCATTTTCTATAGACAATAATACAAAGATGCCACTAAAACATTAAGTTTTCACTAACTCACTGACTTCCCTCTGTTTTTCGTTTTTTGCTTGGAAATACTGGGCTTGATCTTCCATCACTACAGCCATTACTTCGAGCCATAGGTACCTTGAAGTCTTCATACTTATGTGTATTCCCTTTGTTGGTTCGAGGAGAACGCCATACAGATAAATCATCTCCATCAATGTACATAGAATTACAACTCATTTGAACTGCCCTCTCACTACTTCGGTCTTTTTCTCCCTTTAGTTTAACAGTTTCTGACATTATCATCTTTCCTGAAATATCAATTTTGCTATTTCTATCCATAGCAATAAAAGTGCCATCACCAAGCTTAACATTTGTATTATTTCTAAATGATGGTGTATAAACACTTGTAGGAGCTAAATGTGTCTGACCATTATGATAAATTGAACTGGTATCTCTATTATTGTCTACATATCTATCATTAGGACCTGCAGCAAGACCATAAGCAGCAGACGTAGAGGCTTTCCCTACATGCCCAATGCTGGAGTGCTGACTTTCATATTTTTCATTTGTTCGTGAAGGTGCTAAACCTAAGGAGTATGCAAATGATTCTGTTTGTTGCTGCTCTTGTCTAGCTTCTAGGAGTTGTTGTGTCATCAGCTGAGCCCAAAATGTTGGATCGTCTGTGAAATATAAGAAACAAGTCAGTATAATTTACTTAAATATTGTTTATCAACTTTCAGGTCCAACCAAAGCTTTGCAAAAAGTGAATACAGTACCTGTATATGGTAAATAAATTATTAAATGAATTAGGCTAAATGACAAATTGTAGACACTTTTACAATGCTGGAATCCTTTTAAATATTAACTTTGACAAGTTGATTTTTAAATAACACTTATCTTGATTCATTTATATCTTGATTATCATAATGTCTCTTCTGTGCATGGTCTCAATAATTTAAGAGGCAAAGTTATGCATTACAGACAAGTGGATAAGGGAAAAAATAATTAACACTTGTACACTTATGATGTCATAAGATTAGGAGTTTTGTTCTTGTGATCTGCACTAAAACTGCACCAATCAGTATATAATTTTAGTATAATTTCACAATGTATAGATATAAAAGTATACACATGTGAATACAGTTCTAGCACCTGACAAAAGTATTGGAGTACGAGCAAAAATATTGATACATCTCTAAATTTTCACATCCAATAAATAAATAATATTTCCACTTACCAAGCACTTCGTTACTGGATATTTGTATTGTTAACATTGTACAAGTTGGCCTAAATTTTCACCTATTTACCACCTAGAGTACAGCATTTACTATATTTGCCAACCCATCTTTCTGCTTAGATAGTACACAACTTTTTATAACTTCATGGACCATTGTACATATACTGTATTGATGTAATGCACAAATAGTAGAATTTGGTACTACTGTATTTGCTTTATACTATAATAGGCCTAGGATGGTTAGATTTGGTTTTAGTAGCAACTTAAATACAAAACCTTTTTCAGTTTGTCCAAATTCAATAGTACCAAATTCTTTCTAATTGTCCACTATGTCAATATACATACGAAGGTTCATATCATTTCTACAAATACTATCTAAACAGGAGGATGGGCTGGTATTTGCTGATCAATCGGGGACCCACTAACTTTTCGGGGAAATTCTTAGGGGAAAATGTGCATTCAGACTATGAACACTGATACCAGTTGTTCCACAAGCTGCACTACCAGTAGCCCAATAGAGTATGGTATATAAAATACTAAAATAAATACCTATAGTTTTAGACATTTAACTCACACAACTTGTCCAACTTTATATTATATTCAAATATTCAAATAACATATGTAACTGCTTGTGAATTTCATATTTTCCTATGCCTGTGACTTTTCAGTTTCTTTGAAAATCTCAGTACAGATATTTTGAATTGCCTAGTATGGTTATACATATTGTTCTTTCCTTGTACAAGCTCTGGCATCTACCAGTCAAATCCCAGTTTCTACTTTGGAATCCATTCAGATGCTAAGTTCAGTAAAGTCAAATACTGTATATAAATATTTTGTATAAAACAACCTTTAGGTTATGAATTAGAAGGAAACCAAACCTTAGGCCAAATCATCATTTACCTTATAAATTTATTTATCTTGTGTTAACCAGTTGATTTCATCAGTGACAAGGATGAGTTTTCCCATTAAGGTACGTCTTATTAAGTACAATACAATACTGTATACCCGCCAAACACACACCAAAACTACGATGTTAGTACAACGTTCGAACAAGTTTTAACACCTCCTAACCAGTTATAACAACCAATATAGCAAGTTGTAACAACGTTCTAATACGTCATAAACACATTAAGCCAAGATGTAACAACTTTATTACGAGTTGTAACAAGCGGAAAATAGAGACAGTTTCGGTTTGTGTTTCCAGGGTAAGGTTTAGGTTGTATTTACTATTTGTGCTTGCAGAATTGAGCTATTAGCTCTAGGATGTGTGATTACTTGTGTCTTGATTTGTACCCCAGAGGCAGATTCAACATTCTCATACAGATTGTAACTATCTCTTGTACTTTTATTTAGTAAGAATAGGAAAAATAAACCTGTACCTTTACAGGGTTCCATCTTGGGAAAAGCATTATCACAGGCAGCAATTCTTAACCCTTTTTCCTATTTGAACCCTTCCTTTCAAACTCCAAAGCTATTCTCTCACCCCTTCCCCTCAATTGACCAATGACAAATTTGTAACATAATATAGCAATTTTATGTTTAGTTCTTTATGCCATTCAACTAAGATGAGCCACATTTTATTACAGCATTCGTCACCTTTCTAAGAAAGTGGTTTTGCACCCCCAGTTAGGAACATCTGTGATCTAGGCAATTCTGGTAAATCTAATCAGGCTTCCTGTCCCGACAAAGGTAAACCCCCAAATACTATACTGATACTGTACGCCTGTATGGAGAAATGTTTAACCTTTTCAGTGTAGCACTTCAATGTTGGGCCCATACTTTTCTTTGCACAATATGGGACTAAATAACTTGTTTTATTTTTACAATTTATAAAAAAAAAATCTTAGAAAAAATATTTATCTTTATTTTTCTAACATTCTCCATGCATTTCTGCATTCCCACATCTGACTTGAGGTATTCAGGAAACAAGCTGAGCCAAAAGTAGTGTGTTTTTCTTGTCTTAATTTATCTGAGGTCAAAGTGAACACATTTTACAGCTTAAGAAATCTTTCCAATATTGTGCTTTGGAAAGACTTATTTTAACTACTGGCATTATTTTGCAGTAAATTACTGTATATTGTCATGTTACTCATCAATGTCTGATGCAAGGCATGGTAGTTATTTCATACAACCTGTGAATAACACAATGCACACTTACTACTGGCAAAGCAAGCCATAAAATGTCTCACTATAAACACTAATGGAATTATCAATTATCAAAATAGATTTTACTAATGTGTTAGGTGGCAATTGTAGTACAATTTTTATGTAATAAACCTTTTTCTGGGGGGAGCCCCTGGGGATAGCTCCTTGAAGCTATCCAAACTGGTATGTGCTTTTATTAGTTTGGGGTCATCAGTCACTTGGAGTTCTTAGCCTACCGGGAACCTCGAGCCAGAACCTGGCCCCCTCAAAGAGGCGCATGGAGCAATGGCGTATGAGCACTCTACATGTAAAGTATTGTCATATTCCGCCATTTTCTTTGTGGGTGTTTGCCCTGTTTTTGGCGGAGGTCTGCTTAGCGGCTTATTAGGTTAGCCTAGGTTGTGTTGGCTCTCCTCCTCCTCTGTTGTCTCCAAGGTTCCACCACTGCTACTGGTAGTCAGTTTGCCTCCTTTCAAGCAAGGGGTCTACCGACTTAGCGGGCCAAAGTGCCTGGGCTTCCCGTAGGACTAACGTACCCTGCGGGCCCTGGTAAACCCTTGTGGTGGATCCGTCCGAATCCACTCTTGCCTTGTGAGATGTTGACGGTTGTTCAGCGCCCCTGCCTTGGGGCGACGATCACCTTTTCTGCCTCCACCATGCTGCCTGTTGGGTCGGTGACACCTTCGACCCGGAGTCTTGCGTGACTTGTTCTCCACTTGTATTCAAGTTCACACATTTCTCATCTGTGGATGAGAGGTTTCAGGCAGCAAGCTCACTTCTCTTCCTTGCAATGCACCAGGTTAGATGCCTGTTTGGAGACCCCGGGGCTACTCCATTTGGGTTTTAAGAACCAGGATTTGGGGGCATTGGTCGCTTTGACCTTGGTTCTGTCTGCACCCTCGCTTCCCTCCCAGGTGGGTGTGGTTTGCCCTGCTCCTCCCCCCCATTTCCAGCTCCAAAACGTCTGAGGATTGTGGGGTTTAGATTGGGATGAATCTCGGGTGGCTTCGGCGGTTGCCCCTTCCAATTCGGGTGCAGAGGTAGTTCCAGTTTATCCCAGCCGTCTTCCTTCTCGGAAGCTTTTCCTTTGGACTCTTGCCTTCTTCTGGGGTGGTGGGGATGGAAGAGCGCTCAGTCCCGGGGTCGCTGTCTGGGGTTCCTGAGGCTCGGGGTACAGTCTGCTTGGAGGGCTTGGGCTCCTTGTGCCTTCTGGGTAGGGTTTGTTGCCACAGGGGAGGGTTTTTTTGTATCCCCCGTTCCTGTATGAGTTTGAATTAGGTGCGGCTCCTCCCCGGGTTCGTTTCTAGGTGCTTTTGGGTTCCCTGGATTCGTCCTTCCAGGTTCCGTGTCAGTGGATGCTCTTTGGGTGGATTTGGTTTCCCTGGCTCCCTATTCCAATGCTCGTGTGTCCAGGTTTTCCACAGTGTCATAAAATCTAGCCAGCCTGTGGTCTACCCTCGTGACCATGTGTGTATGTACGCTGCACTTGGTGCAGTGTTAGGTAACATGTCTTGGGTTGACAGTAGGGCACAAGGGTTTTGGAGGTCGAACAGGGTCGTGGTTGCCAGGTACCTCATGAACGTTCCGGGACCTTCACGGTTGTGTCACTTTAGGGCGGTTATCGCGGCTGTCGGTGCCTTCTTCGCCTTGAGACATGCAGTGTTGCCGCCTCCCGGGTAAGGCTCCCTGACAGCCCCTCCCTCCGGTTGGTGTTTTTTTCTATCAGGACTCTAAGGGGTAGACAGAGGGGCCGCCTGACCCAAGTCACCTCCCCCTCTTTGGGGCGGGGGAGGGGTTTCTTTGTCAGGATTGTACTAATTTGTGTATCTTTTTCCTTTGCGAGTAGTTCTTCGCTTTTTTCAGGTGGTAGATTGCATTTTACCAGCTAGTTATTTGTTTTGGATCACCTGTTTTGCTGGGCTACTGACCCGGTCGATGTCGGAATATGACAATACAGTACTTTACATGTAGTGCTCATATGCCACTGCTCCCTGCACCTCTCTGAGGGGGCCAGGTTCTGGCTCGTGGTTCCCGGTAGGCTAAGAACTCCAAGTGACTGATGACTACAAACTAATAAAGCACATATCAGTTTGGATAGCTTAAGGGAGCCTCTGGGGCTACCCCCAGAAAAGGGTGTTTCATTACATTCAACACTGGTTTTATTTTAATCAAGCATTGCCAGCAATATCTGTACTAAAAATAGGTACTCTCTCTAAATGATGACATAATTCTCCTGTGCTCCTTTAAGGCATTTCAGATTTTGAATCTATACTCACAGCCATGTAATATACAAATGAAATTAAACCATAGTAATGATGAACAATGTTATACACTAACCTTCTCCAACCATATCCCCTCCATCGTCCCATAAGCTTGCTTCTGATGTTTCTGGCTTGTTCAGTACAATCAAATTAGCAGAATTTCCAGGCAGATTTCTATTTTTCATTTTCATCTTGAATGCCTGTTGCTTTTCTCTCTGTCTTCTTTTCCTTTCTTGCTTATTTTCATCAAATTTGTGTTTAGGGGATTTAGTCATTGGTGATATCACAATCATTTCCTTAGTAAAACCAATAAATGAGTTTGGTGAATTTTCCCGTTCTTCTGTTACTTCTGCAAGTTCCATCTTCCGATGAGAATTATTAACACATTCTGACATACTGAGGTTGTTGGACTCTACTGGTATTTCAATAGGTGCATCGGCTGCTCCAGGTATCAAGGTGTCTTTTTCCTGTGAATTTAACCCTTCCACATTTGGTTCACTTAAGGATGGGATGCTGTTCTCCATAATAATTGATTTTTTATTTGGAACCAAGGGGGATAATGTTCTCTCAACAGTACTTGACTTATTTCGGAACACTGTTACTGAATGTTCAGTATGCTTATTAGATAAAGCTTGATCAACACAAACACTTGAAGTTTTGACCAAAGGTATATTTTTATTTGTTAATGGGAAACTCTTATTTAAAACAGAAGGGGACGTGGCATCTTGTTCCAAAGGTAAACTTTGATTGTGTGCTGATTGAGGCAATTCTGTATTAGTTGAATTTTCAGTTCTTTCAAGTTTCACAAATGGTGTTATATTATTGGTATTTCTGTTTTTTGAAGGTATTTCAGAATTCGTTACTGGCAATCTTGTGTTGCTAATATTTTCATCAGTGCCTGATACTTCTGCATGGTGGGAACTGATTCTGTCTTCTTCAGGGCTTGGAACATTCACGCTCGAAACTTGTTCTCTTGATGCTTTTGCATGCACACGACTTTTCTGAAAGAGAAATGCTACAACTTAAATTTGCCATTAATAAAATGACTGCTATATGAATATACTGTAACTTGATAAAACCTAGAAAAGCTATCGACATTTATCAGTATTAGATGCAAGAGAATCATTAATCTTTATATCAAATGTTTGTACCAGTTTAATAATTAAGTACATCTGGTAGGGATACTGTACCTTTTCAATTTATTATTTTTATTATTATGAATATTGTTATTTTAGGACCCCTTTAAAAATCATTGATGAAATATGGGAAATCTTGAGCGATAAACGTTTTAAAAACAACTAAGCACAGCTGCATCAAAATTTATACTACCGAAAGAAAATGAGAGCAGTGATTATAGGATATCTATTAACCTGGAGAAATGTCACTAGCAGAGTAGTGACATTTCTAGTTCAGTTCTAGCACTAGTAATATAAATTGTGAAAATCAGTAGAAGCCATGAGTAGGATTCAAAGCTAAGCTCTGGGAACTTCCAAGCACACCTCTTAGACCACTACACCACAACATGGTAAAAACAATGCAACCTGGGATTCAGCCGAATCCTCTAGGGTCCTGAGGCTTCAATTGAAACCAAGTCAGAGTTTTCCCATACTGACTCCCATGCACCTTAGGTGAGGTCTAGGAATTCACCTCCAACACTTCTTTTGAAATGCACAAAGAAATCACATTAACATGATATCAATGAGAATTTCGGTACGAACCATGATACATATACTATGTCCATATACTATGGGTGGAGTGTTTTCAGGGCTAACTTGAAAGTTTATCCTGTTCTCTGGTTAGGTATCCAAGTACATGTTGGGCTCGCTGGGTCCCTGAAGTGTGCTATGACTCCAAGTTTACTGCTCGATTTTCCTGGTGCATACCTCAGTTCTCCAAGTGTGTACCCAGAGGATGTGCCCTGGTTCTTTGGCTGGTTCTCTGGTCTTGTGCCCCAGTTCCATGGTGTTGTACCCTGGGATGTGTTTTCAGGCTTCCCTCGGAGGTTTGCTGGTTTCCCAAGAATGTATGCTAAATTCTCCAAGGAAACCCATTTTTCAATTGGCTGCTTAGGTCTCCATGTTGGGCCTCTCTCTGTGTGCCTGGAGTTCCCCAGGCCTTCAAGGACATTTCCCAGTTCACTGCAGGTGCTTCCTGGTTTCTTTGGGGCATCTCCAGTTTACAAAGTGCATATTCAAGGGTGTTTTGCTGGCTTTTATTAATATGGCCATACCCATTTCCCAATTTGCTTTGTTACCTGGCTGTATTTTCTGGGTTGCCTGGTGGTTTCCCCTGGTTTAAGGTTGGATATTTTAAAACTTTTGGTGGGTTGATCACTTTTGTAAGTAACTGTCCCTTTTTATTTAGTTCACCAGTGCCTCAGTTACCCGGTTTTCAGGGAAGCTCCATGGCGAGTCCATGGCAAGTTGCTCTGGTACTGAATTCCCTTGTGCTGTGGTCAATGGCTTTGAGTACTCTTTCAGGGCCTCCAGCTGCTGATTCACTGGGGTAGGGTTCAAGCAAATCTTGATTGGTATCTTGTGGCTGGGTCCCTTCCATGGTCTGCGGTGGATGATTTTTTTTGTACGGTCACATTCTATAAAGGTCTACTTTGAGTGTGTACTCCTGCCTCACCCCTCCCTCGCCACTTTACTATATAGTAATACAGCATGATAGAAAACATGATTGCATTACATAAGGGAGATCAGGGGAGATATTCCTGGTGCACTAGATACCATCAGAAAGAAATGCAGGTGGAGCAACTGGCTGACCCAATCTGCCTACCTCCTCCCTACAAACGAGGAGGGGGGGAAGGGGAAGCATGGCAAATTAGCTTGCACTAGTTTCATGATTTTTCGATGTTTGTTTACATGGTTAAGAGAGTTCTTTTGGTGATTTTGAGGCACTGATATTTCCTTATTACCAGCATTTGATCATAGTGCCACTGCTCCCTGCGTCTTTTTTAAGTGGACCAGGCTCTGGCTCGAGGTCCTCGGTAGGCCTAAAAGCACAACTGATGGGACCTAATAGTTTGGCACTATATTAGCACTGTAGCTTCCAGGAGTCACAAGGAGCTTCTTCAGAAATGGAGGTTAACACTTTTGTCCGGCGGCAACGCAGTTTGCGTCTATAATAATCTTACGGATGTCCGCCGGGAATCATTTTGCGTTCAAAATTAAAATATTGGTTAAAATTCAATTTATTGTTCGATTATTATGGGACGAGTTTAAAAATGCGTGCCTTTAGATTGTGAACAATTTAATTCCATAATGAATGACGTAGCCTGACAACTGAGGTCAGAACACTGGAACGATTATAAACACTTGTGTGGTGATGAGCGTCTAAAATTAAAATACTTGTTAAAATTACATTTACTTTTTTATTATTATTTTTTATTATTATGGGACTAGTTTCAAAATGCGCCCCTTTATATTGCGAACAATTTGATACCAAAATGAACAACGTAAATGTTATCAAACTGAAAAGAGTATACACATTAGATGGTTGGTGTTGCGGGTGTGCCAATTGAAGCTCGCTCACGGGTACTGCTTGGCCAACTTTCAGCTTTGCTGTGGGAAATGGGGGGGGGGGGTCATGCCGAGCTTTTGGATCTTATATGCATATAACCCTATAGGGAATTTTATTGCGAACACATTGACATCAAAAGGAACGACATAGAACGAGACTCGAGGTGAGAAAACTGAAAAAGAATATACACATTTTACCACTCTTGCATGCTCACGGCTAACTCTCGGCCGATTTATGGGTATGGTGTGTGTGGCACACCAGGCTTTTGGATCTTATATGCATATACCCCTATAGGGAATTCTATTGCGAACACTATGATACCAAAATGAATGACGTAACACAAAAACTGAGGTGATAAAACTGAGAAGAGTACAGTATACGCATTTTAGTATGGCCGCGCACTGACGAGAAATGCCTGGCGCACACTGAGGTAGGCTGGGACGTGCACACTGAGATAGGCTGGGATGCGCACACTGAGGTAGGCTGGGACGCGCACACTGAGGTAGGCTGGGACGCGCACCCCGGGGATGCGAAAGTGTAAATTTCCTCAGTACATTTACATATTTTATTTTTATTTTCACCCTACTTTAGCTATGGATGATTGGAATAAATCCAGAAGGTTGTGTACTTACCTAATTGTACTTGCGGGGGTTGAGCTTTGGCTCTTTGGTCCCGCCTCTCAACTGTCAATCAATTGGTGTGCAGATTCCTGAGCCTATTGGGCTCTATCATATCTACATTTGAAACTGTGTATGGAATCAGCCTCCACCACATCACTTCCTAGTGCATTCCATTTATTAACTACTCTGACACTGAAAAAATTCTTTCTAAAGTCTCTGTGGCTCATCTGGGTGCTAAGTTTCCACCTGTGTCCCCTTGTTCGTGTCCCACCCGTGCTGAAGAGATTGTCTTTGTCCACCCTGTCAATTCCCCTGAGAATTTTGTAGGTGGTTATCATGTCTCCCCTTACTCTTCTGTTTTCCAGGGATGTGAGGTTCAGCTCCTTAAGCCTTTCCTCATAGCTCATTCCTCTCAGTTCCGGGACAAGCGTGAAGGTGAGCTAAACTGAAGGTTTTAAAATTATCATAAAATATCTATGAAACACAGGACATTATGAGCAAATCTCTGTACCTTTAACCAAAAAACTTGGTAACTGCACACTCTCGCATACAGTATATTCAAACATATTCCCATTTATACTGATCACTTCTCTCATTTGAACATAATATATTATTTTTCAAATGTACTGTACTTATTTTTGTGTAGACAAATTTATTCCCCCCCCCCCTTTATTTTTGTAAAGTAATACAAAAATATTTTGTATTACCATTTGTATTTTAACAATTTCATGTAAACAGAGGGATCTACTGTATATGAATTATATATATAATATAATATATATATAGCAGGAGAATCAACAGCGAGGCATTACACATCAAAAAGTCAACACCAGCAATCAACAGCCAATAAGCGCATAACTATATTCTACCCACTTTAAGACCCCGAACCAACATAAAAGCAGCAAGAGAAAATATGGGCCAATAAGCCTTTTGTAGTTACTTTCATTCTTATGTTTTCATACCCAATTTATACCCACCTCACCCAAACTCCATATAAGCATGATATTTGTTATGTGTAAACCAGTCTTTGAGAAGATAAGAAGCCCTTATGAAACGCTTTTAGGCGTCAGACCAAAAATAAAAATGTAAAAAATGAATTTTGGAGAGTTAATTTTTCAATTACCCTCAACAGTGAAGAAAAACGTAAGAAATATTGAGAAGATTCACGTCAGAATTATTACCTTACCCTTTCGGTCATATTCAACAACAAATGAATTATATACAGTATATAAACAGTAATTATTTAGGTCAATCCTTGAAAATTCAGCATCCCTGCATTTTTAAAACAAGTTTTTAAGAACATTAGATTGCTTCAACCAGCAAACTCATACCTGTCTCTGAGCTCGCCTTCTTCGGTGACTCTTCTGCGTATCTGTGCAAGGCCTGTGTTGACATCTTGATGAAGCAAATCACTAGAACTGATATTCGGTGCTGGGGAGGCTGGCACTTTGCAATGAAACGAAGGTAATCCTTGCTACTGAGGCAGTTTCCAAGGGCATTTCCAAAACTTTTCAGTGCTCGCTTAATCCATCAGTGACCGCTTCCTGTTGGAGTCAAATCAAAATTTATAAGATATTGTAGATTTACATACAGAGTGGGGATTAAGGATAAATACAATAAGACTGATCTCCTAATAACACACAACCATCTCACATTGTGTTGCCATACACAGTAATGTGTGTGTGTGTGTGTGTGTGTGTGTGTGTGTATATAATTATATATATATATATATATATATATATATATATATATATTATATATATATATGATCTATATAGATATATCTATATCTATATGCAACTATATAACGTTGTACAAATTGTATAAATAAGTGTAATACATTCAATAGTAATTCACTTTTTTCTTCACCTTGAAATACGAAAATGAGTTTTGGAGAACTCTTTCAGCTACGCCCTGATTCTAGAAAATAGTTAGAGGGATAGAAGCCCTAAATCAGAAGATAGTAAATACAAAAATGCGGTCATATTTATATTGTTAATGTGTGCAAAATACAACTGGAAGCATTATAGTAAACACTAACCTTTCGAGCTTTCTCTACTGATAAAGCCTTGCTCTTCATTCCTTCAGAAACACCATAGCCAATATCTTCATGGTAAACTCCATCTTTTAGCTGCACTCGAACTCTAGAACTAACTCCAACATAATACCTACCATTGTAGTGGTCAACAAAATCTGTAGCAAAAAAAATAAAGTGCAGATAATAAATCTTGTTATAAAAATTACCAACTCTCTTTAAGTCACACTTCCACAATACTGTAAAGTAAATTAACAATGTAACTACTAGATGAAAAATAAAGATAAAAAAGACAAGACAAACCAATCTATCACACGACTTACTACGTGCCTTATTGAGGGAATCAAGTGGCATAGCTTAGAAATCAGGCTTTGAGTAAAAGTAATTTTCTGAGGAAGTCGCTAAATTGGTCAAAGTTTCTACAATGGTACCTGGTTTATGACGGCCATAGATTACAATTTTTTTTGGTATATAACATCAAATTACTTGTAGAATTTGACTTAGTTTACGATGTTTGACTTGGAATACGACGTCTGTTGATACTTGTATGGATCGAGCAAGCGCGTGGTTCTGCCGAGCGCGGGCAAGACATGCTGGTTTACAGTGTCTCCCGCCTAGTGCTGACTGCGCTTGAATTCTTTGTAAAGAATTTAATTTTTTTCCTGCTTTTTTTTGTTTGTCTGTGAACAGTAAAGTTCTTATTATATATCACACCCTGGGTCCCAAGAAAGTCAGTGGTCAAGTTCAACCCAAGAAAATAGTTGTGAGGATGACGGCAGAGGAAAAACAAGAGATCATTCAAAGTGAATTAATGAGTTGTCTCACTACAAACGAGTGCTAAAATGTTGGTGTCACCGACCCAACAAGCAGTATGATGGAGGCGGTACAGTTGATTGTCACCCTGAGGCAGGAGCAACGAACAACCTTCACCCTCGCACAAGGCGTGAGAGGACACTCATGGTAATCCCGAACCAAATAGGGATTTCCAGGGCCTGGAGGAGGGAGTAAGCCCTCCTCCAGGCCCTGGAAAGAGAGAAACCCAGGCACTCGGCTAGCTAAGCCGGTTGAACCCTGTCTACTAGCAGGCAAACTGACCACCAATAGCAGTCGTGAAACCTCAAGGGCACCAGAGGACTACCAACAAAACCTAGGTGGACCTAATGAGAAGCTAGGCAGACCTCTAAAAAAAAAAAAAAGCTAGAATGTATAAAAAAAAAAACACACAAGCTGGCAGACAGAGAGAATCTTTGGCCGCTGCATGTGCAAGCTGCACCGGCCACAGTGCACCCCGCCCAGCAATAAATCACTCCGTACCTGGGGGGCAAGATGGAAAGGCCAAGACCCTTGACATACCCCAAGGTGAAGACAACCTCAAGCGACGAAGTCCTCTAACGGAGAGCGAGTTCCGAACACCCCAGGGAAGATAATGTCACGTGAATCCCCTGCATAGCAGTGAAATTGCCTTTTCCCTTCACCTTCAATGCCCCTACACTGGAAGTATACATCTACACCAGCCCAGATAAGTCATCAATCCTGCCACCTCTCCGTACCCCCCAGGGCCTGGCACGGCCTGGTACGACTCACAGGCAAGCCGGGCGCCACTGTTAACCGGTAGTTTGCCCCACAAACAAGCAGTTAGCCGCCTTCAACTGGCAGTGGTGCAACTCAACACAAAGGCACCGCCAGCCACAAACGAACAGTTTGCTAGTTGACCAGATGTCCACCTTGCGTTGACACCAGATGGGTCATCACCGCCAGACTATATAAGGGGCACCGCCTCCCTAGAAAGCCAGTCTCTCCCTTAGTGCTCTAGGAACACCTTAGCCTCCTGCAACGCCATCTGCCTTCAGCCAACATTGTATGCTGGATGCTGTGGTGGTATGGTAGTTGTCTTCAGCACCACCAGTATACTTTTGTGTTGTATTAGAGTTAAGCTTTCATTTACTTATTTTATTTGTTACATAATAATAGCCAAGTATTCCCAGGTGTCATTTTGTTCATTAGTATTTCAGTAAATTGTTTTAATTATTTATTTGATGATTTTCATTTGTTTCCACCTGCGACTTACACACTGCAAGGCCAATAGCAGCATATTTTTTATTTATGTGAGGGAGAGCCATACCATCTTGGTTCAGTATAGCTGCGATACCACAACCCGTCACAATAACCTTGAAATGCAAGGGCAGTACTTACAGAGCACCTAGGGAAGATCACCCTAGGTGCATGCTACTCCATGTACAATAAGACACATGGCCACCACACTGTACACACTGCTGGTACAGCCACACAGGACAAAATCCACAACAGGAACTTGAGTTCAGAGGTGACCTATATGACTGCCAGCACATACTGCATGTTCAAGAACTGAAGTGGTAGGCTGAAGCTCCCCCTCCCACCCCCGTATGGGGGAGATAGTGCTAACGAATGGGAGTGCTAGTTGATGAAGTGTTGCTTGTTTGGTTTATTTCTAAATTGCACAGGTTAACCAGACAGTGGTCTATTTTGATTCGCATACCGTTCCAAGTCCTTGCCTGGTCGATGGCAATTGTGACATACTTTAAATATAAAGTGCTCATAGGCAATTGCTCCCTGTGCCTCTCTGAGGGGGCCAGGTTTTGTCTTGTGGTCCACAGTAGGTATAAGAACGCCTGTGACTGATGACCCCCAAACTAATATAGCACATATCAGTTCAGTTAGCTTCAGGAAGCCGATGGGGCTTCCCCACAGAAAAGTTGATAGTGTTCTTATGGTAGGATAATATGAACAAATGAACCCCAGTGCCAAGAGGAATGTACCTGTATATTATACAAAATATGTCTGGCTAAGAATACCAAACAAATGTGGTGTTGCACATACTGGTAGAAGTAAGGGATGAGAAACTGTTTCCTGAAATGAGTAGGTGGCAAGAGCAATAAATAATAAGAATACAAGACGACTCTGTGGATAAGTTAATGAGGGGAAATGTAAAAATACACTTTTAAATTTCTTACCAATTGTTTGATTTGTAACTGAATGACTCCAACCGTTAAAGCCAAAGATTTCATTAGCAAGGCTGACGAGTCGCCATCCTTCTATGTATGCAATCCTTTGGCCACTTGGTCCAGCCCTTTGACTGATGAATGAAGGTCCAAGCTTCTGCCGCAAAACATTTTGAATGGCTGTTTGCTCTTCTCCAGTGAATTGTATCTGCAATGACAACAAATAAAATACATAGCTTAAATCAAATAATTATCATATTCAATTTTAGATGATTTTCTGTAATGCATACAATAGCCTACAGTGCACATATTTTCTTGGTAAAATTGTTTATAACTTCACCACAATTTCCTATGAAATTCATTAAACATAGCTAGCTTTAATTACTGTATGGTAAATGCCAATCATGCATTGCTCATCTCTGGTCGTGTCTAATTAGTATCGTAAAAAAAAAACATTGATGAATAAAATGAAATGCCATTTTCTGGGCGAGTCCTGGAGGCTCCCCAGAGCTATCCAGGCTGAATAGATATGTATATCTTTCTGGCATCAGTCAATGCATGAGTTCTTGCCTACCAGGGACCACAAGCCAGAACCTGGCCCCCTCTTGAGAGGCACGAGGAGCAATGGCCAATAGAGACCCCCCCCCCCGTGGTTGGGAGCATTCTATGTCTGCCATTGACCAGGACAGGCACCCAGAAAGGTAGGTGCCCCAAACAAACCCCTATTCTGGTAAAAGTATTGCAACCGAAAGCTGAACAGGTGGACAGAACTCCCCGAAATGAAAATTAGCAAACTAGCATGACGTTATCATGTTGCCGCGCCGCTGTCCGCACAACTCCCCCCTCCCGGGAGAGGGAAGGGGGACCTGGGAGGGGGAAGGGGGACCTGGGAGGGGGAAGGGGGTCCCTAGAGGGGAAAGGGGGACCCCCAAACCCATCTGCCGGTGACCCAACCTACAGTTCTAAGGCTGGATGTCAAAAAGCGCAAAAAACACCGCCAACCGGAGGGAGGGATGCTGGGGAGCCTCCAGGACTCACCCAGAAAATGGCGTTTCATTACATTCAATGCTGGTTTTCTGGGGAGCGCCCCGTCGGCATCCCGGAGCTAACAACCCAAAAATAAGGAAAAACAGGGATTTACCGGGAGGCAGTTTATCCTCACTCCTCAACAAGAAGTCAAGACAACTGGCTGCAACCGCTGACCCAAGGCAATGCAGGCCCTACCTGGTCTGCCGGAATATTCACCAAGTAGCGAGCAGCCAGGACCTTGTTCGACCTCCAAAATCCCCCCACTCCCGAATGTCAATCCAAGACATGTTGCCAAAGACGGCAGCCAAAGCAGCAAACTTACGCATGTCGTGGCACGGGGATAAACCGCAGGCTGGCTAGATTTAATAATCCTGCGGATAACCTGAGAGACCCGAGCCCGGGAACAGGGAAGAAGTGAAACCGAGTCAACCCAAATTGCATCCCCGGCCACCGAAGTTGTGGCGTGCAAATAATGGCAGAGAGCTGCAACTGGACACAACACATGATGCACCCCCGGCTTGACCAACCAAGCAGCAACGACCCAAGGCCCCCTCCGAAATGCAGCCGTTTCATTCTTTGCCAGAAAAGAAGGAGACGGCTACAACTGAACAGAACGACCACCAGGACCGAAGGAGCAGAAACCAGTGAGCCGGAGGAGAGCATGAAGCTCCCCGACCCGACCCCAAGACCAATGCCAGCAGGAAAAGAGCTTTAGAAAAATAATCCCAAACGGAAGGGGCCACAACAAACCGAGGAGAAGAGAGAAACGAGAGCATCCGGTCCAAAGACCAGGACGGCTCGGGAGGCGCATGAGCAGGCCGGAGGTGAAACAACGCCCGAGACAGCTTGCGGAACAGGGCAGAAGTAACATCAACACCTAAAACAAGCTGAAGCAGCTCCGCCCGCACCGCACGATACAAGGCGACAGTACTTGGGACAAGATGACGGTCCTGGAACAACCAAGAGAGAAAGGACAGAACCACCCTATCAGAGACCGAAGGAAGTGATAGGAAGAACTGGAAGGACCGTCAGGAAACTTCATACTGATGCCAAGACAAGGTATGCAGGTGGGAGACCAACAACGAAGCCACCTGTGCACTATACAAGTGATGATTAACCTGAGTTAAAAACTCCAGACGCGAAGACTCGAGGAGAAGACCGAACCAGCCTCGTACCGGGCTGGACCTATCCGCTGAAAAAGGTGGAGCCACGGGAAGACCCTTGGATTCAGACACCGAGCAAGCAGCGCCTGAAACTAAGGCTGGGCCGGCCACCAAAGAGCCAGAAGGACGAAGGCAAAGAGCCGACGCGAAGAGATCCACGTCCGGAGTCCTGAACGTTAGACACAGCCAACAAAAAGAGTCGGAGTCGATCGTCCATTCTGTGGAAAGGGGAAGGAAACGAGACAGGCCGTCCTCAGTGATGTTGGACACCCCCCGGACGTGAAACACCAGGAGAGCCAAGCCCCGAGAACTCAGCAGACGAGTCACCCAAAGCGACCAGCCCCAAAGAGCCAAGGACCGAATTGAACCCCCTCTGTTCAGGCAATGAACCACCCGGGAGCAGTCCGAATGGGAGCCGGATTGTCGATCCGCGAGCAACTTGAACCCTCTGGA